>CM047806.1:69189991-69478144 GCA_026214975.1 Gentiana macrophylla
AAACGGAGGCCGTAATGGCTTTGTACAAGGAATAAAAATCACACGCTAAGTACTCTATAGGTAACGAAAAAATAGTACTAAAAAAATGTTTGTAATTCTCTTTGAAGTACTGATGTGATATCGACCAGAACGATAAATAAGGCACGCCGGCGCAAAAACAAGCAAAATGGAGGCCAGAATGGCCTTGTACAAGAAATCAAAAATCACACAGTTAAGTACTCTGTGGGTACGAAAAAAACGTTTGTAATTCTCTTTGAAGTACTGATGTGGTATCGACCAGAACGATAAATAAGGCACGCCGGCGCAAATGGCAAGCAAAACGGAGGCCAGAATGGCCTTGTACAAGGAATCAAAACTCACACAGTTTAGTACTCTATGGGTACGAAAAAAAGTATGAAAAAAAAACGTTTGTAATTCTCTTTGAAGTACTGATGTGATATTGACCAGAACGATAAATAAGGCACGCCGGCCCAAACGGCAAGCAAAACGGAGGCAAAAATGGCCTTGTACACGGAATCAAAACTCACACAGTTAAGTACTGTATGGGTACGAAAAATTATGAAAAAAAACGTTTGTAATTCTCTTTGAAGTACTCACGTGATATCGACCAGAACGATAAATAAGGCACGTCGGCGCAACCCGGCAAGCAAAACGGAGGCAAGAATGGCCTTGTACAATGAATCAAAAAATACACAGTTAAGTACTCTATGGGTACGAAAAAAAAATGTTTGTAATTCTCTTTGAAGTACTGACGTGATATCGACCAGAACGATAAATAAGGCACGCCGGCGCAAACGGCAAGCAAAACGGAGGCCAGAATGGCCTTGTACATTGAATGAAAAATTACACAGTTAAGTACTCTATGGGTACGAAAAAAAAGTACGAAAAAAATTGTTTGTAATTCTCTTTGAAGTACTGACGTGACATCGACCAGAATAATAAATTTGGCACGCCGGTGCAAACGTCAAGCAAAACGGAGGCCAGAATGGCCTTGTACAAGGAATCAAAATTCACACCGTTAAGTACTCAATGGGTTCAAAAAAAGTAACGAAAAAAAGGTTTGTAATTCTCTTTGTAGTACTGATATGATATCGACCAGAACGATAAATAAGGCACGACGGCGCAAACGGAAAGCAAAACGGAGGCCAGAATGGCCTTGTACAAGGAATCAAAAATCACACGGTTAAGTACTCTATGGGTAGGAAAAAAAGTATGAAAAAACGCTTGTAATTTCTTTGAAGTATCATGTGGTATCGACTTTAACTAAAAATAAGGCACGCCGCGCAAAGGGCAAGCAAACGGAGGACATAATGGCCTTGTACAAGGAATAAAATCACGCAGCTAATACTTTCACGGGTACGAAAAAAACGCTTGTAATTTCTCTTTGAAGTATCGATGTGATATCGAATCGTAACGATAAATAAGGCACGCCGCAGCAGCGGCATGTAAAACGGAGGCCGTAATGGCCATGTACAAGGAATCAAAAGTCACATACCAAGTACACTACGGGTACGAAAAAGTATGAAAAAATGTTTGTAATTTTCTTTGAAGTATCGATGTGATATCGACAGATCGATAAATAAGGCATGCCGCACAAACGGGCAAGCAAAACGGAGGCCGTAATTGCCTTGTACAAGTAATCAAAATCACAATCATAAGTACTCTATGGGTAATAAAAGAGTAAAAAAAAACGTTTGTAATTGTCTTTGAAGTACTGATGTGATATCGACCAGAACGATAAATAGGGCACGCTGGCGCAAACAGCACGCAAAACGGAGCCCAGAATGGCCTTGTACAAGGAATCAAAACTCACACAGTTAAGTACTCTATGTATGAAAAAAACCTTTGTAATTCTCTTGAAAGTACTGACGTGATATCAACTAGAACGATAAATAAGGCACGCCGGCGCAAACGGCAAGCAAAACGGAGGCTAGAATGGCCTTGTACAAGGAATCAAAAATTACACAGTTAAGTACTCTATGGGTACGAAAAAAAGTTCGAAAACAAATGTTTGTAATTCTCTTTGAAGTTTTGACGTGATATCGACCAGAACGATAAATAAGGCACGCCGGTGCAAATGGCAAGCAAAACGGAGGCCAGAATGGCCTTGTACAAGGAATCAAAATTCACACCGTTAAGTACTCTATGGGTACAAAAAAAGTTACGAAAAAAACGTTTGTAATTCTTTTTGAAGTACTGATGTGATATCGACCAGAACGATAAATAAGGCACACCGGCGCAAACGGCAAGCAAAACGGAGGCCAGAATGGCCTTGTTCAAGGAATCAAAAATCACACGGTTAAGTACTCTATGGGTAATAAAAAGTACTACGAAAAACGCTTGTAATTTCTTTGAAGCATCGACGTGATGTCGACTAGAACGATAAATAAGGCACGCCGCGCAAACGGCAAGCACAACGGAGGCCGTAATGGTCTTTGTACAAGGAATAAAAATTACACAGCTAAGTACTCTATGGGTACTAAAAAAGTACTAAAAACGCTTGTAATTTCATTGAAGCACTCATATGGTATCGACCGTAACGATAAATAAGGTGCGCCGCGATAAATTTCTTCAAGTGATAACAAGCATTCAAGAAACATCAAGATAATTCATTTGAAGAAAACAGAGTCAGGCATAATTGTTTTCTACAAGAGAAAGCTCAAATCACAAATTGATCATAGTTATTGAATCAATTCTCAACTTTTATTTTATCAAAGGTTTTAGATCGTGAAACACCAAGAAGGTGTGAAGGAAAGTTGAGCTGCAGTTAGGAAGACTGTGTTTATGATGTGATGGTGAAGAGGCAAGACAACCCTCCAAGGACCAAGAGCCAAACAATTAAAGAGCAGCCATTCTACCTGTTCTACAAGTGTTTAGATAGTGAAGCTAGGGATTAGTCAAGAACTATCAGTTTAGGAATTTTTTGTAACTAGGACAACTCAAAAGTTCTAGTGGAATTTTCCTCCGCATCACAGGGGAAGAGAGGACTGACATGATTACACCACTTGGAACCTCTATAATACTTGCTATTTACATTATGCATTTATTTATCGTGATTATAGTTATATTCATCTAATTCACATACTCAAAGAAAACATAAAAATTGAGTCAAAGATATTAATCGATAAACTCATATTTAACAAAGGCTTAATAATACGATGCTAGTTAACTCAAAGCGAAGGATAAGTCGCTTTTGACTTATACTCGCTAAGTTAGCTTGACTCGCACAAGTTGTAGTTGAACTAAATCGTTTAAGATTCATGTTTTTAGTTAGGTTTTTGGTGACAAGATTATGCACCCCACCCCTCCCCTCTAAACTTGTGTTAGCCTTTCTAAGGGACCAACAATTGGTATCGGAGAATTGCTTCTATTCTAATGAGATCCATACCTAAATCTCAATATCGCTGGTTGCTTAAGTCTTTAAATTTTTTTTTTCTACAATGCATCATGGATACACAAAGACCACTTAGAAAATTGATAAACTGCTCATTTTTATGATTTGATGAATACAAAACAAATTGCAGTGTGCCTCGTAATGAAACTCAAGAAAAGCTAATTGAAACATTCGCTGATGAACCATCCCCCACAAACAATGAAAATAATGGAACAGACCTGGTAAACAACAATACTGGATTAGAGAAAGAAAAGCAGATAATGGAAGAAGAAGAAGCCAGAACTGAAGACTCATCAATCAAATATCTTGAGGCAAGTACTTCCACTTTCGACACTCACACATCGCCATAAACAATCATAGAAATAAAGATTTCAATGAAACCTTGGACATATAAAGGAATTAGAGGCAATTCAAATGAATTATGAGAATGTTAAAAGGAAAAAGATCTATTGAAAATCAAGTTCTAACATTGAATGCCGAGATCAATCTTATCAAGTCTAAAAATAGAATCAAGAACAATCGCATAAACCGATGAACTAATCAAGTAATAAACATCATAGAATCATCGCTGATACAATTCCAGATTCGCTTCAAACCAAGTAAAACCATTTGAAGACAAAATCGGTTTAGGTTTGACAACAAGAAAATTCTAAGTTCAGACTCTAGTACAGCTTGTACCAAAGTTTGTGGTTGCACAAAAGTCATGAACTCAAAAATCGATAATATTGTTAGAATCGATAATTACTCAAAGACGGCCTCAATCTAAAATCGATTTAAAATGTAAAATCACAAGAGTAAACAACAAATCAAATTTTTATAGAAAATATCGTAAGGTCGAAAAAGGCGTAATCGATCGAGATCGCTTAAAAGGACGTTTAAGTCTTATTCATCTAGAATGAAAATCATTCATGGAATACTAGATTTGAGAGGAAAGGAAGACTTTTTCCCACCGATAAAGACCGAATGGACCAATCATCACTCGGGCCACTAAATTCTTAAGAAATGGATGTTCGAATCCAAGAATAAGAATTTCATGAAACTCACTCATGCACTACCTAAACATCAAGATGGGTATAAGTATAGAACCTGATAAGTCATTTAAGACTTATAGAAAAACTAACCAAAAAGGACCCAAACAGATATGGGTACCAAATATTTCACATTTGTTTTTGTAGGAGAAAATCTTAAACTGAAAACTGAGAAGTTGAAATTCTTAAAACTGAGTTGTACTCACAAATGAGTTTTTGAATTAACAAAGGACATTCACCGCAAGTTCGATAAGGTCAAAACTGATATTTATAGCCGAGATACAATGCACTCTACCGCATTTATCGTTACAAGCCATAGATGATGTAAACATATGTGACCTATTTAAAATCTCAATCGCCCATCTTTTCCACTAATCTCCTTTTCACAATCTCAATGAAACGCTTTGAATCCCACTCAATTTTGTTTAACCACTACTTCCACCACCTATATATACCATTCTATTTTCCATTAATTCTTTGCAATCGCTTTATAAAATCATCCTTTGAAGCTCCTCTCTCTCTCTCAAATATCTCAAATTCAACCCAATCTTCAGAAATAATAGCCTTTACTAGAATTGAACCTGGAATGATCATTTCACTTGATCAATTCATTTCCAAGTACACTGATTAGACCCTCGCCAAGGAAATTGTAGCAAAAATTTGAGAAATCAAGGGTCTGGAGCATGTGTTCAATATAAATCTGCCAAGTGTCTCGCTGGGATAGCATTGATATTTTTATGAATTTGGAAAGATGTCCATTGAAGGAGAAGATGTTCATACTCTTACAACCATTGTCAATGGTAAAGAAATTAAAGTTACCGAAGATCTAATAGCAGATATTTTTGGTTTTGACAAATCTGGAGGATCGGCATCTACCAAGTTAAGCAAAGAGCAGAAAGAAAAGTTATGGAAAGTTATTGCAATAAATTCAGAATCACCAGTATTGAAAACTGAGTGCACAAGTCTACTCAAGCCTGAATTCAACTTTCTGACGAAGATGCTGGAAAATTGCATGATTGGAAACGCAGGAAATTTTAGCAATCTTTCTAAAACCAAATTGGATCTTCTGTAATATTTTGATGTACCCAAGAAGAAAATCGATGTGAAGAAAGGCGCGACTTATCACAAAAGACTCGCCATTTTAGTTCAAAGAATTCTTGACTACTTTAAAATCGCAAAGAAGAAGGAAACTGAAATTGTTGACGGGAAAATTGCAATAAGGAAAATCTAAAAAGAGGATAGCAGAGGGTCCCAAATCGACCTAAGAAGAGGAGCAGTAAGATCTAAGAACCTCGAACAAGTGTCAAGTTTTTGAACAAGTTCATAAACTTTACAATGGAAGTGGAAGCTGGATGCATCAATTCAAACAAAGTTTATCAAATCGCAAAGAAGGATTTGGAGCCTTCTCCAACATAATCGGGCTACTTTAGATGCTAAAAGCTCAAAGAAAGAAACTAAGAACTAAATAAACCCCACATCAAACAATTCAAACCGAGGTTGTCATCATTGAAAAGGAAACTTCGCTAGAGAAGAAGTTATTCCTTCACTACCGTAAGGCACATTCGTAGGAATGACACTCGTGTGGAAATGCACTCGAGAGTTGAAGTTGATGAAGAAGATAACCGACAAAGTGAGGAGAGGTTGATTGACTTAGAAACAATGACCATGCTCAAGCTACTCTCCAAGTCTAGATCCACGCCACAAAAACCGGCATCTAGAATTGAGTATAAGGAATCATTCAAGGAATTTGAAGCCTCTCAACCAGAAGAAAAAGACCCTGCTGAGATTGAATCAAGACATACACAAGTCAACACTCTAGATGAGCTTGTCACTGAAGAAGAAAATACACCAAAAGAATATAAAGAAGGATAAATTGTTCTTCGACATTGAACCAAAGAAAAGATCAGTTATTGAACCAACACCGAGGTGGAACCGCTGGTCAAGTGGAATTTGTTGCTGTTGAAGAAAATTTGAAAATCGAGCCTACCATCTCGGCCTTCGAGATTGAAATCGAAACCAAGCCTTGATCCCTGGGGCTTGTTGTCAAGGGAAACCAAAGAAACCAATCTAGAGAAAATAGAAGAAGCTGAAAAGTTAGTTGCTCCTATGGAATCTAAACTGGAGATTCCGAGAGAAAGTGAAACAATCACAACTTCACCTAAATCATCTTGGAACTCTAGAGAATTGATTGTAGCTTATTGCAAGAGACTGCATGCTTGTCAAAACTGGAAACTCAGCTCCATATCCGATTAGAGAAGTCAGTTAGCAGAGATGGAGATCACTGAGAAATGGGTGTTTAATCTTTAAAACATCACTCATCTGTCCGAACTGATCAACACTGATGAATTTTTGAATACTACATAGTAGTTCATCAGAGACAGTCATTGGAAGAAAAATGCAGCAGAAGGAAATTCTAAGAAAGACGACAATGGTGATGATGATGATTCCTAAGGCGATCATTATTTTCAAAAAAGAACTGGTACTTCATCTCAAGAAAAGAAAACTGGAGATGATAAGAATGTTGTTGATGATGATGAAGATAGTTCTGAAGAAAAGTGTTAAAATTCTTGGAAGAAAGCAAGACTGAGAGGACTAACATGGAGAAAAGATCGATAATGTCGGGTTTAATCAGAATAATACCTTGATTGAAATTCGCAAAACCTTTATTGAGAATGATTCAAGAAAACCGAGACAACTAAAAGATGGGAAGGCATTCTTAATAACTGTTGACCGAATGACCTTATTGGAGAATGGAATGAAAGATTCAGCAGTTGCTGTAGACCATATTGGCATCAAAACCCAAAGAACATCTAAACTCCTACATCAAGAGTTTGATTGTTAAATATGATGTCAATAAGGGGCAAAGTTTTGATATGATAAAAGTAAATGAGATAGATATGCCAAAAGTTCCGACAACATTGATGATAAATTGGTCGAAGTAAGAAAGCTAGAGGAGATTTTCTTGATGAAGAAATGGAGTTAATCACAAAATTCGTGAAACCCATCGAGAAAAGAATTGGTTTAGATTCTCGTTGTCACGGATTTTATCTAACTAAACAACAAGTAATAATCCGTTAACCTCAAGTATAAGGATCGTAGTAATAGTGGTTAATGCCGGTCGATCTTACGGGAACTAAATGATTGTGATTTCTAGTTTTTGTTTAACCTAAACTATGTCACTAAACTAATCTAAACAATAGTACAACGAGACAGTAACAAAAATAAAACTAGACAGAGGATATGCTCCAAAGCTAGGAAGAATACGGGTTATGAACCTATTTAAACTAAACTAATTTAAGATGCAAATAAAAGTAAACTAACTAAACAAATTCAAGTTTTAAGGATTTAAATCAAGTGTATAACGAGCAAACGAGGATTGATCCACCTATCCAACATGCATTGATTTTCTATCTCGATTATGTTGTGGTTTTTATCTAGTTGTGATTCACCTTATCTACGCATGAACCCTAATTCCTTAGAAAGTTCATCTATTAACCTATTATCTTCCAATGCAAGATTAACGCATTTTCTAACCAAAGGTGTAAACTTTACGCTTATAATCTAGCAGCAATTAAGCCTATTAACTTCCATTATGATAGATTCAAAGTACTATTCTTATTCATGGTGATCTAAGGTTTATTAAAATTTCCATCAACAATAAACAATCAACACATGCATATCTTCCGATGTAAAAGCAATTAAAACATAATAAACATGAATGAGAAACAACCTTTAATAAAACTCACAAGATAATCGATGAAAACGGAATCAACAATTGTTGGATGGCTTCACAATACTCGCTTGATGAAGCTTTTAGCTTCGAACATCCTCAAGAACTCAAATTTGCGTAAACAAAGGCTTAAAAGTAACTAATTTGATCTAGATCTAAAGTGCATAAAACCGGAATAAAAAGGAGAAAACACAGCCTTAAAGCCACCCCTAGGTTTAGTGGTTTTGAATAATGAGTATATCGTATCTTTTGGGTTGAGAAACAGCCGCCTATTTATAGATTTTAAAGTCGGTTCAAGAAAGTCGGCTACCGGACGCCTGCCTGGAAAGTGGTGAACGCCCGCCCACTCTTCAATAGAACTTGAATCGGGCCGAAGCCATGACCGTACGACGCCGCCCACACACGCCCACTCCAAATGGCCCAAACTTTCGAATCAAAGATGTCATCCTCGACGCTGCTGGGCTAAGAAACGCCCGCCCACTGGACGGGACTCGACGCCACCCAATATGATTGAATTTCGATTTCTTGATCTTTATTTCTTTTCTTCTTGTCAATTCCTTCATTATCTCTTTCATCATCAAATATTTCGACTTTATCTCCTTTTGATCATCATTTGAGCATCAAGCACGCACCTATAACACATTAAAAACATCGCAAAATGTAATAATGTCCAAATAATCGTAAAAACATAACTAAAGCACATAAATCAACATATTTTGCGATTAACTCTTTTTAAATATCATTTACTCAATAAATCCATTAAATACTGCTTTTGTGCAAATTAACACAAATACAAGGGAAATTATCATAGAATATAGCGTTATAAATCGATAAATTCACCCTTAACAACTCCCCACACTTAGCTTTTTCTCATCCCGAGCAAAACAAAACGAAACAAAGGCTCGGAGAAAAGATAGACATCTCAAACGATATATCAACGATCTAATAAATCGTAAGTTCACCATTGTGTATGTGCAAGGCCATAGAAAACTTCCACTAAATCCAAACTTGAGAAACTCAAAGCAAAACTAGCTAATACCCCTCGAGACTAGCAATAAGTGATACTCATAAGATGTACCCTACAAACGTGAAATATCCCCAAAAGAATGATCGAATATATCTAGGGCCTTTTCAAATACTCAGAGGATAATCCCTACAAAGATATCTATCGCTTTCTACTGGGGATAAGATAGACGATAACTCGCCTTATATTCATTTCATAACAATTCATTTAGTTGATTTAACCATTTTCACATTTAAACGCACATCGAACGAGCTATTGTCCCGTCATAGCGTAATAGGATATTCGAGATATACCCTACCTTACTCCAATCATAAGGCAATTTTCTCCCCGATCGCCGTGAGCTTTTAGTCATCATAGTGGTATAGACATACGTGGTATACCCTATCGCACTCAAATCATCGATCACACTTCCGCACACCCAATAGTTCTTCATTATTAACTCAACTTTTTCATTTGACAATAAGTTACGTGTTACTTATCACATTCAAACCTCGATATTCACAAGATAAACATACTTCGGGTCTAAATACAAACTATCATAACTCTCAAGATATATACGTAGCACTAAGCACATGACTTATAAGATAATCGTAAATCACTAATCTAAAAGGGTATACCTTTATAAATTAGCTCATCATTTACTATGGCTCGTGAAAGATATATCTCTGTGAAACAACTAACTCATCAAACATATGATATACAAACTTAAATGACTATAAAAATAACAAACATAGATCCGACTTGCCTACTCGGGACAAAACAAAACAAAAATGTCGAGAAATTTTGAAAAATCTAGCTCATTTTACATAGAAACGTTATTTAATTAAGCAAATGTATAGATACATAACTAATCATTCCTCCCCACACTTAAAAATCAACATGTCCTCATGTTGTGCGTAATGAAAAGAAAAGGTTAAAGCCTTAGCCGATTTAAATCGAAACTCGAATCGTCGGTCGTGCCGGAGCCTACATAAGTGACACTTAGAACTCAGAATCGCACAATGTAGCTTGTTAAAACCGCTTTAAAGTATACCCGCACGACTTGACAAACACGGAACCATCTCGGGAAACGGGAATCATGCCGTAATGAAAAGAGATAATAAAACGAGTAATACCAAAAGATAAAGCATTGAATACATTCACCAGCTTGCAACAAAGTAGAAAAAGAGTATCGATGCCTTATGGCGCATATGATCCATCGAAAAGAATAACCAGAGCTAAATACGAAATACAATGAATCACGAATCAAAAGTAGCAAAATATACACTCACAGAGCTGGGCAAATCAAAATCGAAAAAATAGAGAAATGAAAATCGTGGATCGCCCGGGCCAAGAATCGCCATGGAGGATCGGAAGAGGGTGCAGATGGTGGTGCCGCAAATCTAGCTACGGAGTCGCCGCACTTCATCGGAAGAAGACTCAGATTTTTCCAAAACATCCGCGATGGCCCGCTTCGATCTCGCCGTAAAAATGGTAATCAATAACGCCGGATCGAAGACTCGACGCCCCTTGGCCGCGCCTTCACCGATACACCGCAAAATCGATCAAATGTTGTTCTCGAGACGCCCCGATGTCCTCTCGCCACCCCGTGATACTATTGCCCATACTTAGCCGATCCGGACCGGGGCGGAGATGAAGTAGGAAGGCGGACGCCGAGGCAAGGCCGACGACGCATTTCGCTTACGCGCGGTGCCCCCGACTCGATCGACCCAAGGCTTACCCTTATCTCTCTCAGATAGGCCTTGGATTCTTCGGTTTGTGATCGCTCCATACTCAGGCACACCGCATCGATACACAAACCGTGGATAAGGTGAGGGATCATCAAGCCCGCGTGTTAACCTTCCGATTAATAGCCACCTCATCATATAATGCCCGCCCCACATCCACATTCAAGCCAAACGCCAACGCATACAACATGCCTAGGTCACCAATATGAAAATGTGTCAAGTTGTTCTTAGGCAACAACCGACTCAATAAATCGACATCGACTTTCCAATCCTCCGCCCAGTCGTGGTAACCAACTCCTTCCGGTCTCCTCCCGCCTTAACGCCCAAACCACATCCGGGCAAACTCTCAATCTCAACTCCTCCAAAGGATCCCGCCCCAAACTCGCCTATGCACAATCTCCTCCTTATAATCCCTTCCCTCAAAGGCCGCTAAGTTGTATTTCTAATTAATCGGCCCGTGTAAATGGAACTTCCACCCTCGAACCACTTACTACCTTTGTCCCCAAGTCGGTTTCGAACAGCTTTGCATAAAATTCCCTAACTAGTGAACTAACGGGTAGTTGGAACTATTGCCCCCGGGTAGTTGGAAACCCGCCATCTTAGCTTCCAACGAGCCCTTTCCCATCGCCCTCGAGAAATAGTGTCGAGGCTCGGATGAGGCTCTCAACCCTAGATGGGGAGGCTCCTCCTATCTGTTCAAGTTCATCTTCCCGTGGAGCTTCCACACCTCCTCCTCCTCTCCCAAAGAGCTCTGTGCATCCTCACCAAAGGGATATCGCCATCCGCCTCGTAGTCCGAGGTTGGTTCATCTCAAAGTAGCTCTAGCTTGGGTGGCTCTACGAGGTTGCTCTCGAATACTAATACCTCGGTTAGGATCAACTAAGGTAGGATCAATCTCTTTACGCTTCTTCCCGGCCTCCCGGCCACTTCCTTACCATGCCTCTTCACAACTCCCTTCTTATGAACCATATTCAAAGCCTAAACTAAACCAAACAAGCCCAATTCGCACAAAAGATACCCGTTTAACATCCAAAGCGGGATTTCAAAACAACCAAACCACAACCACAACCATAATCATAATCATCACCAAACAACCCCATCATCACCCATCATAACACCGTATCACCAAAACAGAGCAGTAAAGAAACAAAAAAAACACAAAAAAAAAAAAACGAATTATGATGATATTTCATGGACGAGCCGACCCAAAGATCGAACTCGCAAAAACGTGAATAAAAACTAGAAAATGTGTTACTAACTTACCAATCAAGGTGAGTAGATGTTGATCGAGGTGAAAATCACCCAAATAACACCAAAATGGGCTCCAAAATCGAATTTTTCTCTAAAAAGTCGGACTTCAATGGGGCTTGATTCTCCAAAAATATTGTGTGTTGGGAAATTTGGTTATGAAAATCAAGGAGAGGGATCAAGAGCGGTCTCAGAGCACTTGGAATCGCTCAAATGGTTTAGAATCGAGGATTTTAGTGGCAAAAGGAGGAGAGGGAACGGTTTTTCGCTTGAAATTTCGGAAAGTGAGTGTTCATCGGGAGGAGTATATATAGACAGATGTTGGACGCTGTTCAACTCAAATGGACGGGCGCCCACTGGGAAATCGGATGAACTGGACGGGCGTCCAGTTTAGTAGACGCTCGTCCAAGAGTTTAAATCACATACATGATTGTAGGGAAGAAAACAGACGGGCGTCCAGGCTTAGTGGACGCTCGTCCAAAAATTGGTCAAGGCGGACGGGCGCCTGCATACCGGACGGGCGCCCACAGGAAAAGTGCAAAAATTATAAAATTTCCATACAACTCAAATTCAAAAGTGCACTCTCTTATTAAACTTAAATACAACTACAAAGATACAAATTCAAATCAAACAGAGTACATAAAATTACTAGAAAATAAATAAAACAAATAGAAAATAAAGGTTGCCTCCCACCAAGCGCTTTTGTTTTACGCCGCTTGCTCGATTTAAACAACTTAAGAACGCTTAGTCATCGTAAACGGCCGACCAATCTATCACTCGAATAAGACGGCGGAGCATGTCAATCGCCGGAGGGAAGTCATATTCATCCCGCAAACCCCAATCCTCACCACTACATCAACACCTCGAAAATGTTCACTTTTTGAAAGACTAGCGCGCAAATCACAAAGATCGGATCAAAGACGCCCTAGAGGATCATAACTCCTCAAGAGTAAAGTCCACCTCCCGAACAGCGGGAACGATAAGAACATAGGTGGCCTTTGCCTTGACGCGGGTACTAATGTCAAAGTCTACGGCAAAACGATGGTTCCTCCCGGTCCGTCATCTACAAAGGATCAAGTGGGATCTTCCTAAGGAAAGGTAACTCCTCCGGGTCGAACACCAAATCCATATCTAGAACGCACACTAACCGATGAGATGTAAACAACATCAAAACTTAGTAAGGCTAAAACTTAATAAACTAAACGTAAATACTAAAACTACCAAAGCATAAAAACAAGAATAACTAAAAGAACGATATCTAGGTTGCCCCTAGTGGCGCTTTTGGTTAATGTCGTTAGCTCGACACCGCTTAAAGCTCACCGGATCAAAGCCATTTGACTTTTCTCGCCACCCACTACCTCGTAAGCTCGATCATTAGTGTGGTCAGCAGAAACAAAGATCTCACACATAGGGTGAAATCTTTAATAACTTTCCAAACACGCTTAAATTTCCCATGGTTGACTTCTTCCTCTTCCGATTCTTCCGATGACTTTTCGCTTGACGCCCCGCCAATACTCTTCCATATCCCAACTACCACCTAGAATTTCTTCAGATTGATCATTACCGTCATCCTTCAAAATAGGTCGGGTGAAAACACGCCAAATTCATCGACTTCATGTGAGCACCACACCCGAGGATATCGAGGCAACGATCACCAAAGGCTTTTCTTTAGGTTCACCAATGTAGTGCTTGCACTCTCGACCGCTCACTCAAACGGTTTACCGCTATAACCGTGAAGTTCTAGAATGCCTCCAGAATGATTTGAAGAATTTCGGCGGACCGGACCAACGTGTCCTCAACTTTCCGAAACAAATGTAGCCTAGAATTATATAGAAGAACTTGTTCGCCGACTTGAAATTCTCTCTTTTAATCTTAGCATCGTGGAGTAGCTTCATCTTATCTTTACTAATCCTCGCACTTTCATAGGTCCGAGTCCGAATTGCCTAACTCATGTAATCGCCGCAATGATGTTTTCCACAAGATTGGGAATCAAAGTTCGTAAACTTTGTAGCCCAATAAGCTCTATGCTCCAACTCGACAGCAGATGACATGGCTTTCCATAGACCATTTGATATGGAGATGTACCCATAGGGGTTTTATAGGCGCTCAGATGCCCACAAGACATCATCCAACTTCAAACTCCAAGATTTTCTATGACTCATGGACCGCCTTTTCTAGGATTTTCTTGATACTCGTTGTTCTTTCAACCTCGACCACTAGTCATCGGATGATATGGTGTGCCGCTTTTTGTGACTAACACCATACTTTTCAAGCACTTTCTGTGGGTCGGTTGCGTAAATGCGCCCCTTCATCATCGATCAAGGCACGGACATCCAAACCTCACGTAAGATGTTCTTCTTTAAGAATTTCATGACCGTCTTATGATCATTGTGAGGAGTGGCTTGAGCCTCCACCCATTTAGACACGTAGTCTCACGCAGACTAAGATGTATTTATTACCACAAGATGATGGGAAGTGGTCCCATAAAATCGATACCCCATACATCAAAGACCTCAGATTCTAGGATGGGTTTCAAAGGCATGTCAAAATGCCTCGCCGAGTACCGGTTCGCTGGCATCTATCACAAGCCTTACGTAAAGCTTCCGTGATCCTTAAAGATCGAGGCCAATAGAAACCGGATTGGAAAATCTTAGCAACGGTTTTCCACGGACCAAAGTGACCTCTAGGGGTCCACTGTGGCACTGCCAATAATATCGCTGCTCGACTCGGGAACACATCTTCTCAAAGAAACCATCTTTACAGATCTTAAAAAGATAAGGTTCATCCCAAACGAAAGATTTTAAATCGAGAAGAACTTTTTCTTCTCCCCGATAAGACATTTCGGATCGAGATAACGGGCATGAAGGTAATTTACAATGGAAGAATACCATGGAACATCAGGAGGACAACCGCTCTATTAGCATAATGTTCTCTGTAGAGAAAGTAAAGATCTATATCATTTGGATCATCCTTTCCTCACTCAACATTCTAGAAACATGATCGCCTACTACGCTTTCAACGCTCTTTTCTCCTTAATTTGAACGCCAAACTCCTCGTAGGTCAGATTCAACGTAGTAGGCGCGGTTTAGCCTCTTTCTTAGTCATCAGTACCGCAAAGCAGGCGTGATCACCCACCCGATCACTTGAGCTCCTAACAAGTAATTCATTTAAACTTGTCCATAGCAAAGACTACGCCAATAATTCCTTTTCGGTGGTCGATAGTTAACTTGAGAGGGTTCAACGTGTGATCGGGCGAATAGATAGGCCGGAATTTCCTTGATCTTTGTCCTAGAACAAAGACCAACCGCATAGTTCGACGCGCCTCACATGAGCTCAAAAGGTAGATTCCGCCAAAGCGATATAAGAATTGGAGCAGATATTAATCGATCCTTAAGCTCTCAAACGCTTGCTTGCAGTACTTCTCATCAAAATTGAACTCAACGCCTTCCTTGAGTAAAGTAGCCAGGGGCTTGGCTATCTTGGAGAAGTCTTGAATGAATCTTCTCAGAAACCGACATGTCCAAGAAAGCCTCTCACTTCACGCACATTCTTAGGGTAGCTCATCTTCTCGATAGCTTCCACTTTTGCCCTATCAACTTCTATACCTTTATGAGATTTTGTGGCCAAGAACTATTCCCTCATCTACCATAAAATGGCATTTTTCCCAATTGAGTACTAATTTCTTTTCCACACATATGGATAACACTTGATCAAGATTGTCAAGGCAATCATCAAAAGACGTACCAAAACCCAAAAATCGCCCATAAAATCTCCATACACTTTTCTACAAGCCCGTCAAAGATAGCAAAGATACATCTTTGAAATGTAGTCGGGCATTGCAGAGACTAAATGGCATCCGCTGTAGTTTAACGTACATCAGGGGCGGGTAAAAGTGGTCTTATCTTGGTCACTGGATCTATGGGTATTTGGAAGTATCCCGAATATCCATCCAGAAACAAGAGAATGCGTGCCTCCCGCCAGACGCTCAAGCATCCGATCAATGAATGGAAGGGAAAGTGATCTTTCATTGTGACCTCATTGAGCTTTCGATAATCGATACAGACTCTGTAACCAGTGACAAGCCTCAATGCTATGTCCTCGCCCTTCTCATTCTTCTCAATAGTAATTCCACCTTTATTGGGAACTACTTGAGTTGGGGAAACCCATTCACTATCGATGGCATAGATGATTCCCATGTCCAATAGCTTTGATGATTTCTTTTAACGACTTCCTCGTGATATGAGGGTTGAGCCTCCTTTGGGGCCTGTCTAACACATTTCGCACCCTCATTTGTCTTGATCTTATGCATACAGATGTCCGGAGATATCCCTCTGATATCTCCCACTTGCCATCCAAAGGCTTTTTCATTTTTCTTCAAGACGTTGATTAATTTCATTTCTTCTAGTCGAGACAGCTTGGCAGATATAATCAATGGAAGCTTGTCACCTTCTCTTAAAAACACATACTTAAGATGCTTTGGCAACGGCTTCAATACCAAATCTGCAGGGGGGTCTTCCAAACTAGATTTAAGATATCCACTTTTCAACTCAATATCACTGAGTTTACTCTGTGGTCCCACTGCCAAAGCTTCTCCTTCCAACAATTATTCCTCAAAATCAGCTGCTAATTGATCTAGATTAACCATACCAAGAGTATTTAGGTTGTCAACCAATCGCTCATATTCCGCTTCTACAGCCATGACTTGCTTATCCATATAATCGGTCAAATCATCCGTCATATAATCAATGGAAAAGCCGGTTGGAGGGCCAGAGGGTACCTGAATGGACTTTAAGACATTGTAACTCACCTCTTGATCACCAACTCGGATAGTCACTTGCCCACCATCGCAATCAATGAGGGCTCTAGCTGTAGATAAGAAAGGTCTTCCAAGAATCAGGGGGACGTTTTCATCTTTCTCCATATCTAGAACATACCAATCAACCGGAAAGGTAAATCTATCAATCAACCAAAACGCCTTTCAGATCCCGTAAGCTTTCTTAGAAGATCTATCAATGAATTGCAAACTCATAGTAGTGGGTTCTAGAAGGCTTTGTAAACCGAAATGCTTGCATACAGACATTGGCATAAGACTTATAGAGGCACCTAGATCACACAAAGAATTAGGAAGACTAGACCTCCCATTAATACTCGTAAGTATGAACTTGCCATGGTCACCTCTTTTAATTGGTAAGTCTTCATTATTAATCATGGAGCAATCCTCACCAAATTGCCTTTCCATGCCTCGCTAAATTCTTTTTCAAGACACAACATCCTTGATGAATTTTGTATACTTAGGCATCTCACCAAGACAACCGATAGTGGAAGATTTACCCGAGTATTTTTCAAAAGGGTACACCCTCTCTCGCACTTTTGTCCTCACTCAAGGGAATGTTGCTCTTCTCGTGGAAATGGAAGCTTTTAAGGTCACTCGTAAAAGAGTTTCTTTGAGGATGCACTTACGCACTTTATCTTCCAGATCTTTCCATCGAACAGCTTTTTCAGATTTTTTTGTAGTCAGGGGATCAGCCTCCTGACTTCCACTTGTTTCTTCAGTCCTCAAGGGATCAGCCACTTGAGGACCACCAACTTCTTCACCTCTCAGGGGATCAGCCACCTGAGTTTTCGTGATGCATTGAGGGGAGTGTAGGTGTCAGCTTCCTCCCTCCCGCCTTATCAATGGCAGAGAGGGGCTAGTGGTTTCCGATGGGAAGGACCACTAACTTGAGTACCGCTTCTCGATTCATTGCACCGCCTCCTCTTTACCGTATTGAATTGATGGCACGAGGTCAAGATACATGGGCCTTTGTTCAAGTCACTGAGCAACTTGACCACCCTTTGATTCTTCTCGGTGAAACTGGCACCGCCTCTGTGGGTCTAAAAGCTAACTGCTCAAACTGGGCTTGCCCAATTTGTCTCTCAAGATTCTTCATTGATCTACTTTGCTCCTCCAATTTAGCTTCAAGATTGGTAGATTGGGAGGGGCCTTGAGAGTTTTGGAAATTTGGAGAATAGGGTTGGTGGGCCGACCTTGGATCATAGAATTAGAATTGGCGGGCCAATTCGATTGAACTTTGAGTAGATTGGAAAAATTTGAATTTTGGTTCGATTAATACAGGTTTCTATTGAAATTCGATTCAATTAAAATTTGAATTAGGATTAAAACTTGAAGGTTGACTAAACCCTTGGTTTTGAAAATTATTCGCCGTAAAACTGATTGAACCTTTGATTGTTCTCGCCATTGAATGCATTCACTTCAAAGATTCTCGTCCGCTCATAGGATGTAATCTAGAAGTGTGCCCCACCTCGTCACAATTCTGACATGTGACTTGATTATACTGTCCGTAATCATGAACAACATTAACTTGATAAGGTACATGGGAATTAAATTGACACTCGCCATTCATATGGCCACCGATGTTAATTTTCACAAGATGTAACCCGAGAGTGTCCGTGGAAAAGAAGAAGTTTGATTTATCGGATTTGAAACCTGAGGTGTTGCCATCTGCTTCTGCAGCATGGCGATCAAACTTTGCAAATTGACTTCCTCAACCTTGGGAGGAAGAGGTGCTTGAATTGCTTGATAAGAGGGGGCGTAGTTGTACTTTGCAATGTCCTCAAACAATGCCCATCCTCTACAGTGTTTTTTCTTGTAAATGCCCCACTGTAAGAACTATTGACCATGCCTTTGGTGAGGTCAATCCAATCGAAGAATGTATTGACTTGCCTTTCCAGTGGCAAGCCATGGTGGGGGTACTTTCTAAGAAGAGACTTGAATCTCTTCCAACATTCGAAGAAAGATTCATTCTCTTTCGATAGAAAGTGAATATTTCATTTAAGCAATCGGGCCGCCTTTGAAGGTGGAAAATATTGACTCAAGAATTCCTTTTCGAGTTCTCGCCTGTGTGGTGATAGATTCGTAAGGGGAGGAGGTGTACCATTCTTTAGCCTCTCCTTTCAAAGAAAATGGAAATAGTTTAAGCTTGATCGCATCCTCACTTACTCCTTGATGCGTGTAGTACCGCATATCTCCAAGAACGTATGTAATGGGTATGAGGATTCTCCGATTGATAGCCATGAAAATTGATGCATGCTGCATCATCTGGATAAGTCCTGGCTTTAGCTCAAAGGTTTGTGCGGTAATGGCTGGAATAACGATATCCGGTTTGACTTTGACTTCGCTGGCTTGGCGAAGTCCGCCAACGACGCTCTATTGTTAGCGCCATTATCACAAAATCGCTGATTTCTTGGCTAGTTGATCTTCAAGATCTTGCTCGGCTCGTCGCCGTAACCGCAGTAACGGAAAATCCGCCTGCTTGGCCGGACTACGGTTCGCTCGGGGTCGTGGTGTAGAATAACGGTCCTTTGACCGAGTTTGCATAAACCGGACCAAAAACAAGTGAAAAGAAGCCTAAAACTAAGAAATTAAAAGCCTAAACTAAAAATTAAAAAACCTAAAGAAAAGAAAAGAAAAGAAAAGAAACGAAATAAGATTAGTAAGGAAAAGATAAAACAGACGGGCGCCCAAAGTCTTGGACGGGCGCTCGCTAAACTTTTTGACTCGGACGGGTGTTCGTTGCCAAACGCTGTCTGGTCTTCGTAAAATCTTGAACGGGCGCCCAAATTTTATGGACGCTGCCTAAGTGAAAGAAAATAGAACAAGATTGAAATTTTCAATGGACGGGCGCCCAATATCCTAGATGCCCGCTCGGGTAGCGGAAAAATTAGAATGTAAGGTGAAATTTGCAGTAAAATAAATGTAAAAGAAGGGGAATGAAAGAATAGAAAGAATAGAAACAGTAAAACAGAGAGAAGAGATGAGGGGGAACTAATCACAAGTGAACCTTAAACCCTAAATCTAAAACCCTAATTAACTAATTACCTAAACGTTTATCAACTAAAAACAGAAATTAAAACGAAATAAAAACAGGAAAAACAAAAACAAGCAGAAAAACGAAAAACAAAAACTAGACAACCGTCCGGTTCCCCGGCAACGGCACCAAAAACTTGTCACGGATTTTATCTAACAAAACAACAAGTAATAATCCGGTTAACCTCAAGTATAAGGATCGTAGTAATAGTGGTTAATGCCGGGTCGATCTTACGGGGAACTAAACGATTGTGATTTCTAGTTTTTTGTTTAACCTAAACTATGTCACGAAACTAATCTAAACAGCGAGTACAACGAGACAGAACGGAAAATAAAACTAGACAGAGGATATGCTCCAAAGCTAGGAAGAATACGGGTTGCGAACCTATTTAAACTAAACTAATCTAAGATGCCAATAAAAGTAAACTAACTAAACAAATTCAAGTGTTAAGGATTTAAATCAAGTGTATAACGAGCAAACGAGGATTGATCCACCTATCCAACAAGCATTGATTTCCTATCTCGATTATGTTGTGGTTTTTATCTAGGTTGGGATTCACCTTATCTACGCATGAACCCTAATTCCTTAGAAAGTTCATCTATTAACCTATTATCTTCCAATGCAAGATTAACGCGATTTCTAACCAAAGGTGTAAACTTTACGTTTATAATCTAGCAATTAAACCTATTAACTTCCGTTATGATAGATTCAAAGTACTATTCTTATTCATGGTGATCTAAGGTTTATTAAGATTTCCATCAACAATAAACAATCAACACATGCATATCTTCCGATGTAAAAGCAATTAAAACATAATAAACATGAATGAGAAACAACCTTTAATAAAAACTCATAGTATAATCGATGAAAACGGAATCAAAATTGTTGGATGGCTTCACAATACTCGCTTGATGAAGCTTTTAGCTTCGAACATCCTCAAGAACTCAAATTTTGTAAACAAAGGCATAAAAGTAACTAATTTGATCTAGATCTAAAGTGCATAAAAACTGGAATAAAAAGGAGAAAAACGCAGCCTAAAGCCGCCCCTAGGTTTAGGGTTTTGAATAATGAGTATATGGTATCTTTTGGGTTGAGAAACAGCCGCCTATTTATAGATTTTAAAGTCGGTTCAAAGAAAGTCGGCTACCGACGCGCCCATCCTGAAAGGGTGAACGCCCGCCCACTCTTCAATAGAACTTCGAATCGGGCCGAGTCATGACCAGACGCCGCCCACACAAAGGTGGCCCACTCCAATGGCCCAAACTTTCAATCAAATATGTCATCCTGGACGCTCGCTCGCCAATAAACGCCCGCCCATCGGACGGGACTCGACGCCACCCAATATGATTGAATTTCGATTTCTTGATCTTTATCTCTTTTCTTCTTGTCAATTCCTTCATTATCTCTTTCATCATCAAATATTTCGACTCTTATCTCCTTTTGATCATCATTTGAGCAACAAGCACGCACCTATAACACATTAAAAACATCGCAAAAATGTAATAATGTCCGAATAATCGTAAAAACATAATTAAAGCACATAAATCAACATATTTTGCGATTAACTCTTTTTAAATATCATTTACTCAATAAATCCATTAAATACTCGTTTCTTATGCAAATTAACACAAATACTAGGGAAATTATCATAGAATATAGCGTTATAAATCGTATAAATTCACCCTTAACACTCGTCTCTACAACAATTTCAAAGACCTACCTGTGAGAGAAGGAGAATCAAGAGAACAAGCCTTATCAACCTTTCTGAACATGCAAAAGGTGTTTATGCATTTCTGGCACAAATTGAGCAAATGGAAGAAAAATGGCACTTTAGAGAAAGTCTCAGAACAGGTTGAGAAAGCTGAACCTGAGTTTGTCATGGATCTCCTCAAAACTGGCATGAGCAAAAAACTGAGACAGATTGTGTTTGTGTTTGTTGTACTTTTCCAGAGCAAATTTTTCAGTAAACACAATATGTCCAATTCATGGAATATTTATGCTAATATTCATGGAATTAAAAGCACAACAACGAATGAAGCCATGTGTGAGTATGCTGAAAGATATGACAACAATCTCACTCAAGCTAGCAAGTGAATGAGAAGAAAGTTTGACACTTTGTTTCCTTCATGTGTTGTATTTTAATACTCATGTATTGTAACTCTCGCTTTATTCAATAAAATCTCGTTTCTCGCTTTGTTTTGTTTTGATTTATTTTGTGTTTATCTTTTGCATTGCTTTTAAGGAGTGTATTGACATCATTAAAAAGGGGGAAATTTTTGGAAATAAAATTTATTTTTGATGATGATTCATCACTTATTTAATTATTGTTTTTTGACCCCATTGATGAAGTGTCATAACTAGCTATTATAGTGCAAAGCAAAAAGATGTCTAGAAATTAATTTATAGGATTTAATAGAGTCCGATATTTGTATAAGTTAATCAGACAAGCACTGTAATACTTCTAGGTTCATAACTGAGAAATTGAGTAAGTAACTTGAGGAAACTGAGATCCAAAAGATATCGGAAAATCGACATAAGAGCACACCATGAAGAATCGAAGAAGGTAAGTTCATTTGAGGACACAGACTAAGTTGGCTTATCTAGAAGACTAAGTCGAGACTGTGGAGTTAGACTTCAGGCAAGATTGTGATGACCTGAACTGACTTTATAGATCTTGTATACTGGACTAAGAATCATAAGGACAATGATATCTTAGATAAGTTGATTGTAAATGGTGTACTCTGATTTAGTCAATTAGAATCAGATGAAGGATAGAGTACTGAGATTTTGAAGAAAAGTAAAAACTCAGTTAATGCTCTTAGAAATAGAAAACTGACTACGTCATGTTTGAATCAGTTTGTAACTGAAGTTAAGAAAAATTGATGATGGATCAGACCGTTATGAATGTCAGAAAGGACACTGAAACACATACATAAAAGCAGAACCACTAATGGCTATAAGGATTCAAATTCAAATGGTATAATCGTTAGAGAAACCCCTATATATAGACTGCTTATACCATAAGACGTAGTGCGGAATTCTAATAATCAATCAAGTCAAGAAAGCTCATATCAAGAGGGAAAGTAAATCAAAAGAATTCCTGCTAGGCACTTAATTACAAGATCAAGAAATTTCTTCAAGTGATCACAAGCATTCAAGAAACATCAAGGTCATTCATTTGAAGAAAACAGAGTTGTGTATAACTGTTTTATCTACAAGATAAAGGTCAAATCACAAATTAAATCATAGGTATTGATTCAAGTCTCAACTTTGATTTTATCAAAGGTTTTAGACTGTGAAACACCAAGAAGGTGTGAAGGACAGTTGAGCTGCAGTCAGGAAGACTGTGTTTGTGATGAGCTGGTGAAGAGGCAAGACAACCCTCCAAGAACCATTGTTTCGAACAATTCAAGAGCGGTCATTCTACCTATTCTACACTTGTTTAGATAGTGAAGCTAGGGATTAGTAAAAGACTATCAGTTTAGGACTTTTTGTAACTGGGCCTCCTAAAAAGTTCTAGTGGAATTTTCCTCCGCATCACAGGGGAAGAGAGGATTGACATGATTACACCACCTGGAACTTCTATAATTCTTGCTATTTACATTACGCATTTATTTACTGCATTATAGTTATATTCATCTAGGTCACAAACTCAGCAAACATCAGAAACTAAGTCAACATATTAACTGATAACTCATTTTTAATAAAGGCTTAATATTCTGCTTTCGGTTACTCAACTAAGAATAAGTCAATTTTGACTAATACTCAGTTAAGTTACCTTAACTCCGCACAAGTTGTTGTTGAACTAAATCTGGTTTAAGATTCAATTTTTGGGTTATGTTTTTGGTGACAAGTTTTTTCACCCCCCTCTAAACTGGTGTTATCGGAATCTTGATCGCTCACGAGATGCCCCTTGAAGCTCTTAAGTGTGATAGAAACCCTTACTATAATACCACTCTTAGAGCTCACCAATCTGAATCGGAATCCGAATCTGAGTCATCTGAGAGTGAAAGTGACGAAGAAGTTTCTATGGCAGCCCGAAACTTTTAGAAATTTTACAAATTCCAAAAGCAAAATTCTAAGGGCACCAAAAAGCATAGTGGAAAGCACCGTGTCAATAAAGAAAAGGATTGGACTACAACGGTACAATGCTACGAGTGCAAGGGATACGGACACATCTCAAGGGAAACGGCACAATGCTACGAGTGCAAGGATTGGACTACAACGGCACCGTGTCCCAAAGCCAAAAAGAATAAGTCCAAGCATAGCTCGAGCTCAAAATCGAAGTCTCATCACAAGTCAAAATCGCACCATCATTCCAAGAATGAGAATGAAGAAAAATCTAAAAAAAGAAAGCTATGGTGGCTACGTGGTCTGATAGTTCCGAGTCAGACAATGATAACAAATAGAACATTTGAAAATGTGAGTGAGGTATCTTTATCTTTAGTAGAAGAGTTGCATGATCAAATAGAACAAAATAAGACAACTCTAAAACTCAAGAACGAAATGATTAGTGATCTTAAGAAAAAGCATAACGATGAAACCGTATCAGTAATCAACACTCTAAGCCACTTAAAGCTTAAGCATCAAGACACCGAAATTGAGATTAATTCTTTTAAGCAAGAGGTTTTCAAACTTAAACAAGACATTTCAGGACATGAAGGGGAGAATTCTCTACTACAAGGACAACTCTCAACACTAAAAGGAAAAGGGAAGGAAGTAAGTGGTTTGGGGAATCAACCCAAAACAACTCCTCCTCTCTCAACTCCGGAAAACTTGACGCCTAAGCCAATTGCCTTAGAGTGTGCTACAACACCACCTAAAGCACCCACACCACCAAAGAACGCTTCATTAACACGTTCACACACTTCACATCATTCTTCTTCACAAAACCACACATATATGTATGATCGTAGAGGTTCAAAGAGCCACGCTCAATGGATCCAAAATCATCATACAAACTAAGCCACACCTAGTTTTTATACACCTGCATATCATGATCCCCGCAAACACCAAGCACCCGACTACACATTTAGACAATCTCAAGTTGACCCGTACTTGGTCAATTAGCTGTTTGACCATATAAGTCAGGGGGAACCAAGTGTGGTACAGATGGAGGTAGTAGGGACTAACATACAATTTGAGGAACCTACTGACCAAGAAGCATTTGTCGAAGAAACACTAAATTTACTTGTTGAGACCTTTGGAGGTCAGCAAGGTCCTGAAATAGCTCCCAAAAAGCCAACCATGCCTTTTGAGAGAAATGAGAAGAAGAAAAAGGAAGGATTTGTTGATCCTAAACTTCTACTGGTTGCAAACTATTTTCAGTGGAAGTTTGATTCTACAAAAGTCAAAAAAGATTCTGAGAACCAATGATGATTTTGAAGAATGGTCTTTTGAGAAGTTGGGAGTGGATAATTTGCTAGAACTGGTTGATACCTCTTTATTGGAATCAAGACTGATGGATCTGTTTGATGAACAATAGAAGGAAGAGGGTATGAAGTTCAGAGACCTGAGAGATGAATCAGACAGTGATGATTCATCATCTGATTCTGGTGGTGACTTCCCCTCTAGTGTAGGAGGAAGTAGTGGGACTGCTTTATTGAATGAACAAAGTATGCAATAGTCCACTGATGCTGGTAGGTCTGCTGAGGGCCAACAGACTGAACAAATGGATGAGGATCTGGAGAATCTCACCATGGATGATCTAAAGGCACAAATCAATGAGGGAATATCGATTGGTGCAAACATGATGATTGGTGAGATAGACCCTTTATTTGTTGTAGAACCTGCAGAACATGTTGATGATCAGCAAACTGTGGATTCAGATGAAGAAATGATCACTGATCTTAGTGTGCCTGATGTCAGTTCATAGGATTCAATTCAATATCAAGACTGGATTGACACTGAGGACACTCTAACCAAGACTGTAAGTTTTCTAAGAAGGATCTCTGACTTTAGGGAATTTCAAAAAGAAAATATGGATGTATTCCCTGAACAAGTTGTTGTGGCACAGGTGGTACAGGTTGTTGAGGTACAAACAGCACCTGGAAAAAAGGTTGGAATATGAGGTACAGGTTGCTGAGTCTCAAACAGCACCTAGACAAAGGTTGGAACAATCTTTGGGTTTGGAGGAAACCCCTCGCCTTTGTTGTTGAACAGGCTCTTTGTAGTGGAGCCCTCATCGGAGACAAGACCACTGTAAGGAAATATGGTCAGCAGACTGATGTTATTGATGAGGATGAGCAGCTGCTGGACTATGACTACAGTGATGAGAGGTTTCAAATGCCTGAGAAAGAAGATATTGATGATGAACCTCAACAGGCATTTGTACCAGTTTTTGTAGAGCCTGCCCTTGATCCCATTCTGGAAGAATTCCAAGGACCAAACCTTGCTGGAAGGGATATGAGCTATGCTTTGGTTATCAGCAGACAGAGGCAACAATACAATGTAGAAGAGCCTGCTGATGAAGTTGATGAAGGAATGGCTGGTGGGGTACCAGCACAAGTTTTCGATGAGTTGAGGACTATCAGAAATGACATTGCAAATTTAAGAACACAACTTGACAGGCAAGAGCAGAGATTTGAAGATTTAATGAACCTAGTGGAGAATAGAGGAAAAACCACTGAAACTGTTGCTTCCAATATAACCTCAACTCAGTATGCTCTTGCTGACCTTGCTCAAGATGTGAAGGGAATTAAGCAAGGAAATACACTGAAGGACAAGTTTCTGAAAGACCAATTTACATCCATTCACCAGAAACTTGACAAGATTGCTGAGACACCTAAGCCTGCTGTGGCTGAATCTGCTGGAACACTACAACCTTCTGTACTGGATACTAAAATCACTGGGAGGATAACTCTACCGGAGCAAACTTTGCAAGGAAGGATCACAGCTGTTGACACTAGGACTGAAATTATGGAGGGTCAACTGAACAACCTAGTGCTCACACAGGAGAGTGTACATGGCCTGATGTCCCTTTTTTTTGATGATGTCAATAAGGGGGAAGAGAGCCAAACAACAGTAGAAAAAGAGGCTGCCAGAATATTTTCTAAGAAATGATGGGAAGATGATACTAATGCTTTTAGGGAGCCTGCACCTGGTAAACTATTAGTAATATCATCCGCAGCGGAAGTGATTAAAGGATCTAGATCTATAAAATACACGTAATAAAATAACTAGATCTATATCTACAAGGGGGTTGTAGATCATACCTCCTGGATCTCAAAATCCAAGTTGAAGAACCGCAATAGGATGATTGAAAGTAGATGTGAAGAGCACCACGATTTTCCGTACGTGTGATCCAAGCAACTCCCGGTGGAAGGAAATCCTCGTCTCAAATCCTTCCGATATGCTACCCGGAAAAATCTCCAAGATTTTTCCCCAACCCACTTGGCCAAAATTTCTTCCTCCTCTCTAAGAGGTGGAAGTCGAAATTTTCAATGTGTGTAAGGCTTGGGAGAACTCTCTTTATATAGGAGAGTAAAACTTAGCCTCCAAGGATTTAATAATTAATACAAAATCAATTATAATAATCCTAATAAATAAAAGATAATCCTATAATATTCTAGAACAAATCTAGAATAATATTTATCTTTATTTCTTTCCATAAATATTTATCCAATAAATATTTTATGCACATGTCTTATTAATACACAAGAAAATAATTTCTTGTTCCACAAAATAGGGCATAGGGCGAAATTTTACATATATTGACCTAGTCAATATTAATTTTGCCATAACACAATAATTGGGCCAAGATTATGGAAAATGTCTTCTCCACATATTTAATTATTTAGCCCAACTAATTTAATAGTCCACTAAACAATTAATTCACATATCGTTTTAATAAAGTCCAACAAGAACTAAATTAATATTATTAGGATTCGACGTCCGAGAATAGCGGTGCTATATTAGGAGGCACGTCGGGGACCATGGACTAATAATTAGCGGCTCCGATAAATCAAATAAATAATTATCTTACAAACAGAATAATTATATTCGATAAATCAATCATAGGAATATGCCACCATAATCCCGTGACTGCACTCCTCCGATTATGAGATTACATTTATCTCCACACGAGAATAATAATAAGCGTCCATTGATATAATCATTACATATGGATTAATCCTCCATGATTATTCATTCTAAATCGGAAGTTACCGTTAACCCTTTTCGAGAACCTCTTATCCTTATTTACCATTAACCCCTAGTGATCAATTAATTCATACAACTCACCGGTAGCTAATCGATGTAATATGAACTCCATGTATCGATCGGTTTCTAGGATTAACAAATAAGTGGAGGCTGTCTATCTACTTCCATAAATGGAAGGAATGGATTCCGTGATCTGCGATAAACACAGCTACTCACTCAATCCAAAGACAATGCCAAGATGGGGTAATTCGGACCACGGACTCGGTGTAATCCTTAACCGTCAAGTCAAACTTCATACCGATTCAAGCAGCTTGATCGTGATCACCTCAGGATTAAGATATATCCATAAATATGATCATCCATTGATTCGATAAGACTTTCGATTACGGAATTATATCGTGAACTCTAATCAAATCGGTCCAGCCCTATATGATATATCTATCATATATAAATGCCCCACTAGGTTCTCTTAACCGAAAGTCCGGATAAGACAATCACACCTATTGTGTTCTTGGCGTATTAATAGCACGTTAAAGGAGAGACCCGATACTCTCGATTAACTTCACTGCGGGCTAATTGTATTTTAAGTACATCTTCACTAACTCAATCCTCCCGTGTATATACCATACACTGAGTTAAGTGATTACATAAACGATATACTTTAGGGTTTTCTGTAGTGTAAATACTATTGTCACATCGGTGAATATGAGAATAATAAATATGAATAATAATATCATTTCATTTATTAAATAAAACAATTACAAAAATTGTCTTTCGGGCGTAACACCTAACATAAACTTCCACTATTGATGATCTTCTCAAAGAATACAAAAAGGTCTACAACAGCCAAAGAAGACCTTATCATGATAAAGGTTTTCATGAGGGACTCAATTCTTTTCTTGGACTCAAATTTCGGGAACCAAGAGTTAAAGCCTTGAGGGCTGCACACAGAGGTGGTAGAGGTGGAAGGAGTCTACCTACCACTAATGCAACAAAATCACTTAATGAGTTTAAAGAAGTATACATGAGGTTAGGCTTCAGAGTAGATCAGATCAATCTTACTCTACCTGAAGCATGGCATTGGTGGAAACAATTGAATCCTCATATTGATTTATCTCTGATTGAAAATGAATGGATGAGAGACATGATCAGAGAGATATGATCCTACCAAGAAAAATTGGAGAAAGCAAGGGAAGAAAGAGAAATAAGACAGTAGATCAGCACACTTTATCTGTTTTATCATTTGCTGGTTCTAGACTGTAATACTTTTGAAAAACTGTTTATATTGAGATATCACTACATTTGTTCTGCCTTTGTTCTTAATATTTTTGCTTTGCTGTTAGGAGGGTATTGGCATCATCACCAAAAATGGGGAAATTGTTGGACTTATTTTTAAGTTTTAGTGATGAGTGCCAGACTAGCTGTTATAGAGCAAAGGCAAAAAGATGTCTAGATCAAATGTATAGGTTTATTACAGTTTGATTTTGTATAGGTTTGATCAAACAAGCACTGTAAAGGTTAGTTGACTTACATCAGCAGACTAGTCTAGATCAGTAGGGTAGCTGAGTCAGTAGACTTGTCAGGAACCTGCTGAAGACTGAAGGCTGAGGGCTCAAACTCAGTAATTGAAGGCTAATGGATCAAACTTAGTAATTAAAGTCAAGGATATGGAATCAGAATTTAGGGAAGTATGTGATGACCTAAACCGGTTACATATATCTTGTGTACATGGTCTAAGTTCCACAAGACAAGTGATGATTGGAACTTAGTTATATGCAAAAAGATGTAATCTAACTTCATAAACAATGTTAGAGAAAAGACAGTAGGCTGAAGTGGTTTTGAACACAACATAATAAGGATATGCTTACTAATGTGTATATCAACAGACTTAAGTTCTTAGGAACCTGCTGGACACATATTTGGATTTAATCAAAAGCTACATTGGAAGATTACAAAGAAAGGGACAGCTAACAACCTCTGATTTTATAAAAAAAATCAATGGTTAAGATCAAATGGACGTTGGAAAGATTCAGACCTTTATCCAATGGTTACAAGTCAAAGGGTGGGCCATGATCAGTAAATCGTCAAAAGGAATCTTACAATTGTGATCCTAGAACAGTCCGAAAAAACAAGTCAAGATGGAGTCAAATATGAAACGGCTATGTTTGAATTTCAAACATAAGTCACAAGGACTCCTACCTATAAATAGAGGACTCTTAATTCAGATACAATTGATGAAAATTGATGAACATTAAGAGAAAAATACAGATAATCCTCAGCTTCGATTTCTGATCAAGAAAAACACCCTGCAGACCCTACTAAGCTTTAATCTACGGATCTAGAAAAATTCTTCAAGTGTAATCTGCATTCAAGCTACATCAAGTTTACACACTTGAAGACATCAAGCTGCTGATCATATCATCCTGATCAAGCTGCTAAAAGCTGAATCACTTACTTGATTCAATCTTTCTTTTACAAGAAATCAACTGAAGACAGTGAAGAATCTTTGGGTGTGAAAGACTGTTGGTTGTGGTGGAGCTGGTGAAGAGGCAATCCTACCCTTCAAAGACCAGTGGAAGATTTCGGAGCAGCAATCCTACATGTTCCAAGTGTTCAGTTTGTGAAGCCATAGTTATTGGTGAATGACAAGCAACTTAGGGATTTTTGTAATAGCTACATCCAAAATCTCTACTGAATTACCTCCAATATAACAGGAGCAGAGTGGACTGACAGGATTACACCACCTGGAACCACTATAAAATCTGCCTACTTACTTTCTGCATTTATATTCTGCACTTAGTTTATCTAACACACCAATTTACTGAATCTAGCAATTGAATTCACACACAGACACTACTGAGTATGTAATACTTGTTATCATATTTAACAACAAGTAATAAGGCTTAATTTATGATATATTTCCGCTGCACAAATTCAGTAAACTCACAAATGCCAGACTATTGAGTGTCGCCAGACTATCAAGTATCGAAGGTCTTTGAAGTTCTTGAGTTTGTTAACTCCAAAAGGTTTTAAGTGTTAAGTTTATTCACCCCCCCTCTAAACTTTACCAAAGCCTTTTCAAAGGACCAACAATTAGTATCGGAGCGATTAGTACATTGCTCAAGTAATCCTACTTGTTATGCGTGTGAAAATACTTTGCAAACTTTTTCAAGTTACTGATTTTCAAAAGCTTTGCATCATGGATAACAACCAGTATGCTAGAACAATGTTGATGTGTTCTTTAGATGGTTTTGATGAGTATAAACGTCGTATGCAGGCTTATCTAGCTACAACACATGATGAAATGATGGATGTGCTGATAGATGGACCACTGGAAATTACCAAGTCGAGAATGAGTGGGTGTTGAGACATGATACATTCCAAAACCAAAAAGGGAATGGATGAAGATAGAAAAAGAGCAAATCTCAACAATATTGCTATTGATATCATATACAGAACTTTGGATAGCAATATGTATATGAAGGTGAAAGATTGCAAGACTGCAAAGGAACTATGGGACAAGTTACAATTAATCTGTCAAGGCACTGATGCAATCAAAAAGATCAAGATCAGTGTGGCCAAGAAGAAGTTCCAGGAGTTCAAGATGAAACCAAATGAAACCATTGAACAAATGGAATCTAGATTCAATGCAATCATGGATGAACTCACCCTACTGAGTGTGAAGTACTCACAAGAAGAAATCAACTCAAAAATCTTGGAAGCATTACCTGCAAAAGAAGTTTGGGAGATGAAGGTGACTGCCATAGAAGAAATGAGGAGCTTGCATGAAGAAGACACCTTCAAACTGTTTTCAGATCTTAAGGCCTATGAATTTAGCAAAAAGCTTGTGCATGAAACTTAAAATGAAGAGCCAAAGACCACTGCATTGGCTGCTTCACATCAAGAAGAGACATCTGGAGCTCAAGATGATCTATTGGATGAGATGCAAGAGCAGATTGCCCTACTGAGCAAGAAAATTAGGATGATGAAAAATGGAAAGGGTTCTCCAAGGAATTTCTCAAAGAAATTCAGTGAAAAGAAGAAGGATGAATCAAAGAAAGATAATGATTACTTGTGCTATCATTGCAAGAAGCCAGGACACTTCAAACCCGATTGTCCTGAATTAAAACAGAAAAAGGAACCTGATTATCTTTGCTTTAATTGCAAGAATCCTGGACATTTCAGACCTGACTGTCCAGACCTACTGAAAACCAAAAGTCAACAAAGAAGACATGGCAAGAAGGCTATGGTTGCTGAAGATGAATCTGGATATGAAGTAGAATCCGAAAAGGGAAATAAATCTGATGATATTGCACTTGTTGATGAGATGGAAGATTTTTCTTTAATGGCTAACATGGATGAAACAGAGGAGGTATACAATACTGTATCTATAAACACTCCTGGTGGAAGTGATTGTGAATCAACCTGTGGTTCAAATCCTAAAAATTTTGACAATGAAGAAACTTTGGGAGCCATCCTTAATCAACTGAGGATAATACAGTCTGGTTATGAAATTGTAAAGGCTGAAAAAGAAGCTCTTCAATTAGAAGTTCAAAGATTAAATGGTGAATTAAGAATTCTAAAAGGAAAGGAAAAGAAGTCAGACGAGAATCAAGATAAGCCTCTTTGAACTTTCGATGAGTTCTTTGAGTCTCATTTGAACCATCTTGTTCCTCCACTGCATTCAAATCTGGAAAGCCATATGGTAATAGAACACGGCTTGGATTTGGAACTCAACAATCCAATAAGAGTGGATCCAGTAAGGTCACTGAACCTAGTACCAGAATTGGTCCCAAGTTTGTGCCTGCATAAGATCCAACTCCCAAAAGGGTTCTTTGAGGCAATAAAAGCCTCTGAGAAAGCTTCAAGGAAGCAAAATCGGAAGTCAAAGAAGTCAATGACTCTAATAAAAGAATAAATCTAAAAATATGGTATTCATTGCCTTCTAGACCCTCATCGAGCAGACACTGCTACCAAGTCTCTTTGGACCACAAAAAGTGAAAAACCGAGAAATATTCCAAGGATAAGAATCCTAAACCAAAAAATGAAAATCATTCAAGGGATACTTATCTCAGGGGGAAAGGTAGATTGTTCCCTACTGATGATGATTGGAATATTCCTGTAACTTCTGCTAGAAACAACAGAAATAACCATGCTGCAAGGGTAAAACCTAAGCAATGGAATCAGTAGAAGGCTCAACAGAGGACTTATACAAGGCCTCATTAGGGACCTCAGCAGACTTCATATTTCAGGGCTGTTCCTAACAGACAGCAAACTTATGGTTATCCTAATGCTTCTAACAAAAGAAATCACTTTAAACAACTTTATATTCCAAAAGGCCAGAAAGCATATGCGAATCCTATACAACCAATTGTTAGACCTTATGGATGTGTAGAATACATGTATGAACAAAAGTATGATACCTTTCAAAGAAAACCTAATGGAAACTTGCCAAGGGTCATGCTTACTATTGACCATTATGGACCCAAACAGGTTTGGGTACCTAAAATGCATTAACTTTGTTTTGTAGGGTGTCTGGTACTTTGACAGTGGATGTTCCAGACATATGACAAAGAATATGCACTGTTTGTCAAATTTTGTGGCAAAGGATGGTCCAAGAGTGAATTTTGGCAACAAAAATACACCTAGATACACAAGAGGATATGACACACATGTGAGAAATGGATTAACAATTAGGAATGTTGCATATGTGGAAGGACTGGACTACAACCTACTTAGCACTGGACAATTCTGTGACATGCGATACAAGGTCACTTTTGACAAAAACACTTGTACTGTCATTAGTGAGAGAGATGATCAAGTTGTGTTGGCTGGAAGAAGACAACAAAACATGTATGTTGTGGATTGGTCTACTGCTGTTCCAGAAATATGCTTGATTGTGCATACCAAGTCAGAGCTTAATTGGTTATGGCATAAGAAGTTGAATCATCTAAACTTTGATGATATCAATCATTTGGTGTAGAAGAAATTGGTGATTGGTTTACCTGAGATCACATTCAAGAAGGATGCTATATGTGATGCATGTCAGCAAGGTAAACAAACAAAGTCAAGCTTCAAGTCAAAGACTAAACAATCAACTAAAAGGGTTTTGGAGCTGATGCACATGGATTTATTTGGACCAGTAACACCAACAAGTGTAACAGGAAAGAAATACACCTTAGTGGTTGTGGATGATTATTCAAGGTACACTTGGGTGATATTCATGAACAAGAAAAGTGAAACACTTCAAAAGATCCCTGAACTTTTGAAGAGATTACAGAATGAGAAAAGTATGACAGTAGTAAAGATCAGATCAGACAAGGGTACTGTATTTCTCAATAAAGTTATAAGAGAATATTGTGAACAAAATGGTGTACTACATCAACTTGCTGCTGCTGGTACACCTCAGCAAAATAGAGTTGCTGAAAGAAGAAACAGAACTTTAAAAGAAGCAGGAAGAACTATGATTTGTGAAGCATTGCTTCCTAAAAGATATTGGGCTGAAGTAGTCAATACAGCATGTTATACACAAAAGAGAACATAAGTGAACAAGAAGCTGCTGAAGACACCTTATGAGATTTGGAATGGAAGAACACCAAATATATCCTATTTCCATTCATATGGAAGCAAATGTTTTATCTTGAATCATAAGGAACAATTGAAGACATTCCAACAAAAATCAGATGAAGGAATTTTCTTGGGATATTCTTCTTGATCGACCAAGGCATTGAAGTCTTGAATAAAAGGTCACTGAAAATGAAGAAACAATAGATGTTGTATTTTATGAACCTAAGTTCACTAGAATGGAAGATGAAGCTTCAGAACCTGCTGAGAATCAACAAGTCCCTAATCCAGAATGTGTTGACATTTTGGAAAGATTTAATGACTTAAAGGTTTCTGATTCTGCCCTTGCTAAACACCCTGCTGGTAATACTACTGATGCAACGACTGAGGCAATTCAAGGATCTGCTGAACCCCCTGTTGCAGAATCAGCAGACCCTACTAAAGATGAGGTTCTTGAAAATCAATCCAACCAGAATCCATAATGGTTAAGGGATCACCCTGCTGAACAAGTCATTGGCAATATACAACAAGATGTGAGGACTAGAAGACAATTAGAAGCAATGTTTACATGCTTTCTATCTCAAATGGAACCTAAAGTTGTTGAAGAAGCAATTTCAGATCCAGATTGGATAATTGCTATGCAAGAAGAATTGAATGAATTTGAAAGAAATCAAGTTTGGACACTAGTGGAAAGCCCTAGTCATGCAAATATAATTGGTTCAAAATGGGTATATAGAAACAAACTTGATGAATCTGGTACCATTGTGAGAAATAAAGACAGACTAGTGGCAAAAGGATATTCTCAAGCAAAAGGGATAGATTTTGATGAAACATATGCCCATGTTGCAAGATTGGAAGCTATCAGATTTTTCCTGGCACATGCTGCTTATAAAAACTTCAAAGTATATCTGATGGATCTCAAAAGTGCATTTTTGAATGGCATTCTAGAAGAGGAGGTGTATGTTCAGCAACCTCCTACATTTGAATTTAAAGATCAAGAAGATAAAGTGTATAGACTCAACAAAGCACTTTATGGTTTGAAACAAGCACCAAGAGCATGGTATGAGACTCTATCTCAATTCTTGGTGGACAATGGTTTTACAAAAGGCACCATTGATAAGACTCTTTTCAGAATCAATGAAGGAAACAACACCCTGCTGGTACAAATTTATGTTGATGACATAATTTTTTGTTCTGAAAATGAATTTCTATGTGAGAAGTTTGCAAATCTAATGAAGAGTAAATTCCAAATGAGTATGATGGGAGAAACGAACCACTTTTTGGGATTGCAAGTCAAACAGATGAAAGATGGAATCTTCATTCATCAAACCAAGTATACCAAGGAGTTACTGAAGAAATTTGGTATGAAAAACAGCACCAAGATATCAACTCCTATGAGTACAAACATCAGATTAGATGAAGACAAAGAAGGAAAAGATGTTGATCAGACCTTATATAGAAGGATGATAGGCAGTCTACTGTACCTTACTGCCAGCAGACCTGATATATCCTTTGCTATAGGTGTTTGTGCAAGATTTTAATCAAAACCTAAAGAAAGTCATTTAGGTGCAGTCAAAAGAGTTCTCAAGTATCTAAAAGAGACTTTGGGAGTAGGGATATGGTATTCAAAATATAGAAGCTTCAAGGTTATATCCTACTCAGATTCTGACTATGCTGGATGCAAGATTGATAGAAAAAGCACCACATGAACCTGTCAATTAATTGGAAATAGACTGGTTTCCTGGTTTAGCAAGAAACCGAATTCTATATCAACTTCCACTCTGAAAGTGAGTACATTCTTCTTTGGAAGTTCTTTGTGCACAAATACTGTGGTTAAGACAACAATTAAGGGATTATGGAATTGAAGAAAAGGAAATTCCTATAATGTGTGACAACACAAGAGCAATTGCAATCACAGAAAATCCTGTTTTGCACTCAAGAATCAAGCATATTGATGTGAGACATCATTTTATAAGAGATCGTGTTGAAAAGAAAGATGTGGTGGTTCTTTATATCCCTACTGAAGATCAACTTGCTGATATTTTCACTAAACCGTTGGATAGTGAAAGATTTGCTAAACTAAGGACTGAACTTGGAATTATAAAAGTTTACTGATATAATCTTAATCAGCAGTGTACTAGAATTCACCATGGGGATTAGTCTTTGCATTGTTGGGTGAGCTCACATAGCAGTTTAGTCATTGGTATCAACAATTCCATGTACTTATGTTTGGACTATTGAGCAAATGAACTTACCAAGGGGATTGGTCTTTGTCATGATGGGTGAGCTCACTTGACAAATCAGTCATTGGTATTAAACTTCATCTTGTATTATCAGTTGGACAATACAAAAGGATTTAAGCATCGATGAGAGTAACTTTATCGTAATTTCTTTGAGACATTTTGTCGAAGAAAATTTCTTGAGCCAAGTCTCTTGATCACAAGGTCTTTGAAGGAAGCGTTACAGTCAAACTTACTTAAGTCAGAAAGCAATTGGTGGGATATTAATTTTATCTTTATAACCATAGTTACACGATCGGATGGTTACAAAACGTTATGGAAAAGTAATAGGCCACGTGTCAAGACTGGATTCACACAAATTTAATCGTGGTTAATACCACTGTACATGATCTGACAGTTACAATTGCATATGTCTATATATATACAGACCTATATATAGAGGCTACTTACAAAAATCTCAGATTGATCTTCTCTGCATTTACACTGTGTGAACAAAGATTTGAGAGCTATCTTCTTCATCTTTTTCTTAAAACAATGGCAGAAAAGCATGATGTTCAATTTGGAACAAGTCAAAGGGTAAGAGGTTTTGTTGTTGATGCTAACCAAATAGAATTAGCCATCAATATTGGTCGAAGGATAAGAAGATATGCAGGTTTGGAAAATGTACTCAATATAAGATTGGAAACAATATCATATACAAATGTTGTTAGCTTGTGGAGAAATATTGTGATAAGAGAAGGTAGAGAGGCATTCACCACAATAGTAAATGCCCAGGAGATTGAAGTTTCCTCAAACCTGCTGAGGGAAGTTTTTGGTTTTGCACCAGTAATCGATGCTTTAACAAATCCTGAGGAAATGGGACTGTCAAAAATGGGTTTTGTTGACAAAATCAAAACCAATGATGCCATTAAATCAATTCCAGGCATAAATGTGAAGTACATTGGTTATGAATACAACCTATTGAGTAAGATTATTGCAAAGAATATCTTTGGACTCATTGGAAGCATGGATACTTTATCAGGACCTAAAATAGAACTGCTAATGATCATTTGCAGAAGCATGAAGTTTGATTGGGCTGGTTTCTTTGTCCATTACATGAAGAAAGTAGCAAAAGAAGAGAAAGAAGGGACAAGGAAATCCAAGGACTTACCTTTTGGGATTGATGGTTTAGGCCTTGCTGAATCATTTGGGAATTGCTGATATTGCACCTGAAAAGATCAATAAATCCAGATATAAGAAATAGATTGATCATCCTATCCCTGGTTTGGATGATGATGAAGATGTAGATGATGAGGCTACTGAAAGTGATGGTAATGATGGAGATGATGATGCTGGTGGTGAGCAGGTTAAGAAAGCTGTTAAGCTTGCTGCACCTATGAAGGTTACTGAAAAGAGAAAGGCTGCTGATACAAGGAAAATCACAGAAATGTTAAAGCCTAGAAAAACAAGGAAGCAAATAGTAGAGACTGCTGAGTCTGCTGAGGATTCAGTAGAAGCTGAGGTTACAGACCTTGATATTGCAAAGAAGAAGACTGTTGCTGAAATCTTGAAGGAGCAACAGAAGGAAGCCAGTAAGAAGTGGAAAGCTGCTGAAATTGAAACAGAAGATCTTTCTAAAAGAATGAAGGAAATTGCCAAAAAGAAGAAACATGGCAAAGGGAAACAGTTGAAAACATTAGAGGCTCAAAGGCAATTAGAAGAAGAAGAAGAAGTAGTATAGACTATTGAGGCTGAGCCCTTAACAATTATCCAGACTACTGAGGATGTAGAGGTTGTTATTGAGCAACCTTGCTGGAGAATCATAGTAGACTACTGACCCTGAGCCTGTTGTTGAAATTGCTGGATCCTCCCCTGCAAAGGCTGTTGAACCTACTGAAACTACACAAGTTGTTGTTGAGCAACTTGTAGAAGAACCACAGTAAACTACTGAGTGTACTCCTGATGTGGAAGTGGAAAATTTGGTACAAGACCCTGCAATTCCTGCAATAGTTCAGGGGGAAGAGCAATCTTTTGCTAACCCTGCTGATGAGCATATAAGTTTGGGGAACCAAGTGTGGTACAAATGGAGGTAGTAGGGACTAACATACAATCTGAGCAACCTACTGACCTAGAAGTATCTATGGAAGAAACACTAAATTTACTTGTTGAGACCTTTGGAGGTCAGCAAGGTCCTGAAATAGCTCCCAGAAAGCCAACCATGCCTTTTGAGAGTCACGAGAAGAAGAAAAAGGAAGGATTTGTTGATCCTAAACTTCTACTGGTTGCAAACTATTTTTAGTGAAAGTTTGGATTCTACAAAAGACAAAAGCCAGCTGCAGAACCAATGACAGATTTTGAAGAATGGGCTTTTGAGAAGTTGGGAGTGGATAATTTGCTAGAACTGGTTGATACCTCTTTATTGGAATCAAGACTGATGGATATGTTAGATGAACAATAGAAGGAAGAGGGTATCAAGTTCAGAGACCCCAGAGATGAATCAGTAAGTGATGATTCATCATCTGATTCTCGTGGTGACTTCCCCTCTGGTCCAGGAGGAAGCAATGGGACTACTTTATTGAATGAACAAAGTATTCAACAGTCCACTGATGCTGGTAGGTCTGCTGAGGGCTAGCAGACTGAACAAATGGATGAGGATCTAGAGAATCTCACAATGGATGATTTAAAGGCCCAAATCAATGAGGGAATATGTATTGGTACAATTAGGATGGTTGGTGAGATAAACCCTTTATTTGTTGTAGAAACTGCAGAGCATTATGATGATCAGCAGACTGTGGATTCAGATGAAGAAAGGATCACTGATCTTAATGAGCCTGATGTCAGTTCAGAGGATTCAATTCAATATAGGTATTGGATTGACACTGAGGACACTCTAACCAAGACTGCAAATTTTCTAAGAAGGATCTCCGACTTTAGGGAATTTCAAAAAGAAAATATGGATGTATTCCCTGAACAAGTTGTTGTGGCACAGGTGGTACAGGTTGCTGAGGTACAAACAACACCTGGACAATGGTTGGAACAGGAGGTACAGGTTGCTGAGTCTCAAACAGCACCTAGACAAGGGTTGGAACAATCTTTGGGTTTGGAGGAAACCCCTGCTACTGTTGTTGAACAGGCTATTGTAGTGGAGCCTACTGGAGACAAGACCCTTTGTGTAGGAAAGATGGTCACAGATTGCTATTATTGATGAGGATGAGCAATTTCTTTGGACTATGACTCTGATGATGAGAGGTTTCAAATGCACGAGGAAGAAGATATTGATGATGAACCTCAGCAGGCATTTGTACCGGTTTTTGAAGAGCACGCTCTTGATCCCATTCTGGAAAAATTCCAAGGACCTAACCTTGCTGGAAGGGATATGAGCTATGCTTTGGTTATCAGCAGACAGAGGCAACAATACAATGTAGAAAAGCCTGCTGATGGAGATGATGAAGGAATGACTGGTGGGTACCAGTACTTGTTTTTGATTAGTTGAGGACTGTCTGAAATGACATTAAAAATTTAAGAACTCAACTTGACAGGCAGGAGCAAAGATTTGAATATTTAATGAACCTAGTGGAGAATAGAGGAAGAACCACTGAAACTGTAGCTTCCAATATAACCTCCACTCAGTATTCTCTTGCTGACCTTGCTCAAGATGTGAAGGGAATTAAGCAAGGAAATACACTGAAGGAAAAGTTTCTGAAAGACCAATTTACATCCATTCACCAGAAACTTGACAAGCTTGCTGAGACACCTAAGCCTGCTATGGCTGAATCTCTTTGGAATCTCGCAACTGCATCTTTGGATCCTAAAATCACTGAGAGGATAACACTACTGGAGCAAACTTTGCAAGGAAGGATCATAGCTATTGACAATAGGACTAAAATTATGGAGGGTCAACTGAACAACCTAGTGCTCACACAGGAGAGTGTACATGGCATGATGTCCCGTTTTGTTGATGATGTCAATAAGGGGGAAGAGAACCAAACAGCAGTAGCAAAAGAGGCTGCCAGAATCTTTGCTAAGAAAAGATAGGAAGATGATACTAATGCTTTTAGGGAGCCTGCACCTGGAAGAATTCCACTTACTGTTGATCTTCTCAAAGAATACAAAAATGTCTACAACAGCAAAAGAAAACCTTATCATGATAAAGGTTTTCATGAGGGACTCAATTCTTTTCTTTGACTCAAATTTTGGGAAGCAAGAGTTAAATCCTTGAGTGCTGCACACAGAGGGCGTAGAGGTGGAAGGAGTCTACCTACCACTAATGCAAATGAATCACTTAATGAGTTTAAAGACATATACATGCGGTTAGGCTTCAGAGTACATCAGATCAATCTTACTCTACCTGAAGCATGGCATTGGTGGAAACAAGTGAATCCTCATATTGATTTCTCTCTGATTGAAAATGAATGGATGAGAGACATGATCAGAGAGATAAGAGCCTACCAAGAACAAGTGGAGAAAGCTAGGGAAGAAAGAGAAAGAAGACCGTAGATCAGCACACTATATCTGTTTTATCATTTGTTGATTCTAGACTGTAATACTTTTGAACAACTGTTTATAATGAGATATCACTACCTTTGTTCTGTCTTTGTTCTTAATCTTTTTGCTTTGCTGTTAGGAGGGTATTGGCATCATCACCAAAAAGGGGGAAATTGTTGGACTTATTTTTAAGTTTTAGTGATGAGTGCTAGAGTAGCTGTTATAGAGCAAAGGCAAAAAGATTTCTAGATCAAATGTATAAGTTTATTAGAGTTTGATTTTGTATAGGTTTGATCAAACAAATACTGTAAAGGTCAGCTGACTTACATCAGCAGACTAGTTTAGATCAGTAGGGTAGCTGAGTCATTAGACTTGTTAGGAACCTACTGAAGACCAAAGGTTGAGGGCTCAAACTCAGTAATTGAAGGCTAAGGGATCAAACTTAGTAGTTAAAGTCAAGGATATGGAATCAGAATTTAGGAAAGTCTGTGATGACCTAAACTGATTACGTATACCTTGTGTACAAGGTCTAAGTTCCACAAGATATGTGATGATTGGAACATAGTTATATGCAAAAAGGTGTAATCTAACTTCATAAACAAATTTAGATAAAAGACAGTAAGCTGAAGTGGTTTTGAACACAGCATAATAAGGATAAGCTTACTAATGTGTATATTAGCAGACATATGTTCTCAGGAACTTGCTGGACACATATTTGGATTTAATCAAAAGCTACATTGGAAGATTACAAAGAAAGGGACAGCTAAGAACCTCTCATTTTATCAAACAAATCAATGGTTAAGATCAAATGGACGTTGGAAAGATTCAGACCTTTATCCAATGGTTACAAGTCAAAGGGTGGATGATGATCAGAGCTGTCAAAAGGAATCTTACGAGTGTCACCCAAGGCAATCAAAAAAAAGCAAGTCAAGATAGAGGACTCCTAATTCAGATACAAGTGATGAAAATTGATGAACATTAAGAGAAAAATACAGATAATCCTGAGCTTTGATTTCTGATCAAGAAAAACACCCTGCTGACCCTACTGAGCTTTAATCTACTGATCCAGATAAATTCTTCAAGTGTAATCTGGATTCAAGCTACATAATGTTTACACACTTGAAGACATCAAGCTGCTGATCATATCATCCTGATCAAGCTGCTGAAAGCTGAATCACTTACTTGATTCAATCTTTCTTTTACAAGAAATCTACTGAAGACAGTGAACCATCTTTGGGTGTGAAAGACTGTTGGTTGTGGTGGAGCTAGTGAAGAGGCAATCCTACCCTTCAAGGACCAGTGGAAGACTTTGGAGCAGCAATCTTACCTGTTCCAAGTGTTCAGTTTGTGAAACCATAGTTATTGGTGAAGGACGAGCAACTTAGGTATTTTTGTAATAGCTACATCAAAAATCTCTACTGAATTACCTCCAACATCACAGGAGAAGAGTGGACTGACATGATTACACCACCTGGGACCACTATAAAATCTGCCTACTTACTTTCTGCATTTATATTCTGCACTTAGTTTATCTAACACATCAATCTACTGAATTTAGCAACTGAATTCACACACATACACTACTGAGTATCTAATACTTGGTATCATATTTAACAACAAGTAATAAGGCTTAATTTTTGATATATTTCCGCTGCACAATTTCCGTAAACTCAACAGTTAGCAGACTCACGAGTATCAAAGAGACTCTATCAAGTATCGTGAAATTTCTTGAGTTCTTGAATTTGTTAACTCCAAAAAGGTTTTAAGTGTTAAGTTTATTCACCCACCCCCACCCTAAACTTAACCAAAGCCTTTTCAAGGGACCAACAAAGTCTATTTGTTTTACAAACTTAATTAAATAATTTATTTAATTAATCTTTCATGATTTATTAATTATTCAAATTATTTAATTATTTTTGTTATATAAATTTGATGGATCCATTTATAATACAAGCAAATGATTTTTGTTTTTGGTCCAGTCCGTTCTTTAATCTATAAGATCCGGCCCAGTGAACCCTTTTCCCATTTAATCAAATATCCAATTCTTTCTATTTCCATTATCCTCAAAATTCTGAAAAACCTAATCCCTCAGCCGTTCTCTCCTTCTCCATTCGTAGTCAATGATGACCCTTGAAATCTCCAGAAAATCTTATCGTGAAAGCTGTTGTCCTTCCTTTTTGGAAGACTCGAGCAATGAATGGCTGATTCGGAGTTGTTTTTCAACACGTTTATTTCTGAGAAATGTGGAAAGCTTATGCCTTTTCTATCATCCTCTGATTCGAAACGAAAATTGTGAAATTGTTCTAATTATTGTTCGATTCTTTCCTTATTTGCTATCATGAATCGTATTTTGCATTAATCAATTCATATCTTGCAGATACAAATGTTAAAAGCAATGATTTCTACATTGGTCGAGTCATCAGAGCTGTAAAAGGAAATGAATCGAGGATTTCATCACCCTGATTCTAGTTGATATGATTGAAAATGAAAGTCTTTGTCTTTCCGGCTTCGTTCATTCAGCATATGATAATTACTAGCAAATCGAAGTATAATCGACTGCATTTAATCAGGTCGTACCATTTTCGATTTAAAAGTTAATATCGCCTCTAAATTTCTCTGATATGAACGAATATCCGCCTGATTTTGTGCCTCTGTTTGAAGGTGTGGATATAAAAGGTTTGACCTTTCATCCAATTTGGTGACTGATACTAGCCATTAATGTCCAATTTTGTGGACTTGCAGTCAAATCGAAAACAAGGTGATATCCTTCTAGTTAATTTCATATTTCCTTTAGTATTAATTCTGATTTGAATTGAAATCTGCCTTGACCGTTCCTTATCTTGTGGTTGCAGATCTATGGGTCAAATGAATCACGTGAAAAACGGGATGGCATGATCCTATGACCGATTATAGACTGAATGATGCATCAATTCAGTCCTGATACATTGAGGATCTAAGTGACACTGTTTTGATGCTATTCTCAATGTTTCAGTTTCACAAACCGGTGAATCATTACCCGGTTTGCTCAGGTATAACGGTTGACCCTTCTTGGTGTATGGATTAGGTAATTTGACTGAGGGTCTTACACCTTAGGAAGTAAAGGGTCGAGTCAAGGCTGAGGGTTGTGACCCACTGATGCCCTAAAATTAAATTCAGACCATTTGGCATCATTTGGTTCTGAATTTGGTTTTAGGATTAGATCAGGTTCAATTAAGGTAAGTTTCTAAATGTGTCAAAATGAACCATGACCAAATCGGGTGCCTTTCCACACTGTGCTATTGAACTAAGTCAAAAGGATGTCAGCCGGTTTATGTCGTTAAGTGATTTCTTAATTAACCAATGAGTTAGGTCCAACCAGTTAGTTTCCCTCTCTCTCTCAATCGCCTAACGGCCCTCCTTTAGAGAGTATACATAAGACTTTGGACCTCAGACAAGCGTCGGTTAATTATGGTTGGAATATCATAGAATTAAGTGCCTCGGATTTTAAAGAATTCATTTTGATCCCATTCACACAGACCTTGGAGGATCAAGCTATACCCTGGTGCTATAAATAGCCAGTCATATAACACTGCATTGCAACAACTCATAAAGCTATTTCTTGAGCAATCATACATCCACTCTATAATTTAAATTTCTCTCTTTTCTGGTTCTTGGTTTGAGTCCTAGCACAGAAGTTGAGAGTTTGGCAATCTGTACCATTGGCCAAGCCTTTGATTCTGGTCATAGATTTTGAAAAGTGTGGTACTACACAATAGCTTAGACAGAATCCTTGGATTGAGGTGTTGTGTTCCCCTGTAAGGTAACACTGTTGACTCAAGTCCTTGTTTTCTCTTTTCAGTGTATTGTGGTTGTTGATTGCCTTGATATTTGCTTGTTAAATGTGCATGACAGTAGTCTTTAGGCTGATATACTTGTTTTGCAATTTTGTGTCTGAGTTTGTTCTGTTCTGTAAACTTGATTTTGGTGGTCTAATCTCTAACTGATTGAGGTAGTAAGCAACTATCCGATTGGCCTGAAGTAAAAAGTCTGATTGCTGTGCCTTGAGTCTCTCTGAATTCAGACACCTTAAGTCTTGTTTTCACCTTCAAACGGAGGTTTGTTAGATTCTGGTCTGAGTGTTTTGTTTAATTCCGTTTAAACTGATTATAATGAGAAATGACTGAATTTGACTGAATTTGTTCTGTTTTTGTTTTTACTCTTTTTGCTTTGCTGTAAGGAGGGTATTGGCATCATCACAAAAAAAGGGAAATTGTTGGACTTATTTTAAAGTTTTAGTGATGAGTGCGGACTAATTTGTTATAGAGCAAAGGCAAAAAGTTGTCTAGATCAAATGTATAGGCTTATTAGAGTTTGATCTTGTATAGGTTTGATCAAACAAGCATCGTAAAGGTCGGTGACTTTCATCAACAGACTATCTATATCATTAGAGGGTACCTAAGTCGATGAGACTAGTTTAGGAACACCGCTAAAGCGAAAGTGAGGGCTCAAACTCAGTTATTTAAGGCTAGGGGATCAAACTTAGTATTTAAAGTCAAGGATATGGAATCAGAATTTAGGGAAGTCTGTGATGACCTAAACTGATTGCATATACCTTGTGTACAAGGTCTAAGTTCCATAAGTTAAATGGTGATTGGAACTTGGTAATATTAAAATGGTGTAATCTAACTTCGTAATTAATAGTTAGATATAAGAGAAGTCAGCTGCAGTGTTTTTATAAACACATCAACTCTATATCAGCTGACTAATATATATTTCAGCAAATTAATACACACAAGAACAGATAACAACTTCTGATTTTATCAAATAAATCTGTGGTTAAGATTAAAGGGACGTTGGGAAGAAATAGAGCTTTATCCAATGGATACAATTCAAAGGGTGGATGATCGAAAGCTGTCAAAAAGCATTACGAGCGATTGTCGATACTATGAACGATGATGAGAAAGAAAGTCAAGTTGGGACAAATCTGAAACGGCTATGTTTGAATTTCAAACATAAGTCACAATGACTCCTACCTATAAATAGAGGACTCCTAATTCAGATACAAGTGATGATTTTTGAGAGAAAAAACAACCGATAATCTTGAGCTTCAGATTCTTATAAAGAAAACACCCTGCTGACCCTACTGAACATAAAGCTACTGATCTAGTCAAACTCTTCAAGTGTAATCTGTTATCAAGGTACATCAACTTTACACACTTGAAGAATCCAAGTCTTGATCATATCATCTGATCAATTTCTTGAAAATTTGAATCACTTACTTGATTCAAACTTTCTTTTATAAGAAATCTCATCGAAGGCAGTGAAGCATCTTTGGGTGTCAAGGACTTGTTTTTGTGGTGGGAGTGGTGAAGAGGCAATCCTACCCTTCAAGGACCGGGAAGACTTTGGGCAAACAATCCGACTGTTCCAAGTGTTCGGTTTGTGAAGCCATAGTTATTGGTGAAGGACAAGCAACTTAGGATTTTTGTAACTGTTACCTCAAGGATCTCTAGTGATTTACCTCCAACATCACAGGAGAAGAGTGGACTGACAGGATTACACCACTTGGAACCACTATAAAAACTGCCTACTTACTTTCTGCATTTGTATTCTGCATTAGTACATTTAGCACATCAATCTACTGAACTAGCAATTGAATCACACACATACACTACTGAGTATCTAATACTTGGTATCATACTTTAACAACAAGTAATAAAGCTTAATTTAAATATATTCCACTGCAACAAATTCAGTAAAATCTATAGTCAATGAGACTATCGAGTGTCAACAGACTCTCTGAGCTATCGGTAAGGTTCTTTGAGTTCTTTGAATTTGTTAACTCCAAAAGTTTTAAGTGTTAAGTTTATTCACCCCCCCCCCTCTAAACTTAACAAAAGCCTTTTCAAGGGACCGACAGGTTGTTTCAACCTAATTATCCCTCTTCAATCTTGACTGAAAGCTCAGTCTTGATCTGTTCATATTGTGTTGTATCCGTTTTGATCCTGCTGTAATTTTCATAAATCTGCAGCACTATGTAATCTTTTAATGTACAAAGTTTGTATCAATCTTAGAACCTGCTGAGTAATTTTTTACCGAAGCTTTGTTGTTTCCATATCAATCTGTTGAAGTCAACTTTTAGTGGCGCCTCTCAAACGTCACTTTAAATCTTTGTTAAATACAATACGGCCTACAAGTTTTATGCTTGTCAAACTATCATATATATTATATTTCCTTTTGAATTGCCCTGCAAGTTGTCTACTTGAATTTTTATTGATTTGTCTGCAATCTGATTTTGATAAAATAATGTTAATTTAGTATTAACTAGTTTGCACATCTTGGTTTTTGGTATCGTGCTATATTAATTTGGTCACACATTAATTATTTTTTATCACTAAGTTTTTATAACACAAGCGAATAACCGACTAAGTTAGCTTCCGCCTTAGTTGTTTATTACTTGTGTTGAATTATTCAAAAAGAGTTTATAACTTGGTTAGCACTCTATTCACCCCCCCTCTAGAGTGTTTATTTGCGCTATATTGATCCAACAGGGTCCCTCAACCTCATGTTTCTTACCCTTCTACTTCTAATCCTTCCTCTGCGACTTCCGATTTTGTTTTGAGTTTGAAGATCCGTAAAGCCACACATGAAATCATAGGTAGTTACAGAATGGAGTCCATACCCTTCCAACACAGGATATACACCCTTTTCTAGTAATATAGGATTGACCAAGGGGTGTACACACCCATGGTGTTAGGTGTAGTGCCCGAAAGACAATTTGTGTAATTGTTTTTAACAATGGATGATGATTTTATCTCACCTTATTACTTGCTTTGTGCTTGTAAATAATACATCTCTTGCAAACCCTAAGTATATCGGTATGTAACCGCTTAACTTCGGTGTATGGCATGCACGTGAGGATTGAGTTAGGGGTGATATACTTAAAGCTGTTAGTCCGTGGTGAACTTAATCGAGTTTAGGGTCTCTTGATTAAAACACCAATAATGCGCTTGAACACCTTAGGGTGTGATAGTCTTATCCGATTTGTCGGTAGAGGTACTACGTGGGGCATTTATATATGATTGCATTCATATAGAATTTGGACCGATTTAATCTGAATTTCTCGGTATAATTCCATAATCGAGGAATCTTATTAAATCATTAGATGATCATATATGGATCAACCTTAATCTTGAGGTGATCCTGAGGAGTCTTTGCTTGTCCCGGGGTAGTGTTTGATGTGTTAGTTACGGTTCACTTAAATATGTGTTCCAAGACACTTCTCATTGGCACTATCTCCGGATGAGTGAGTAGTTCGATCTTCACGGACATGGAATCCATTCCTTCTGCGGAAGAAGAGAGACAGATCCCTTATTTGTTAGCCCTAAGAAAGTGATCGATCCGGGAATTCACAATTGACTAATTAGCTACTAGTCGATATGTGTACTAATTGATCATCGAGGGGTTGATGGTAAATAAGGATAAGATATTCGAGTCGGGTTCACGGAGACTTCCCACTCAGAATGGATGATCTATGGAGGGTTAATCCGTATGTAATGATTATATCAATGGACGCTTATTTACTCATGGGTTGAGTATAAGTATACATCTATAATTGGTAGAGTTTGATTTCGGGTTTATGGTGGCGTAATCCCGGAATTAATAATTAATGTACTTATTCATTCGATGAATAATTAATTATTGGAGCTCTGGTTATAGGTCCATGGTCCCTGATGTGGCTTTTGTAATTCGGACTGATATTCTTGTTATTTGGGCCTCAGTGATAATTAATTGGCTGGGCTAATTAATTGATATGCATGGATATTATTTAGTTGGGCTAAATAATATAATACACATAAAAGACATATTATGTGGGCTTGAAACCCTACTAGGTGGCGCCTCCTACCTCTTAAAATGCAAGAATTGATTTTCTTGTGTGATTAATTATTTACTTGGTAAGTGATTAATTAATAAAAGATAATTGATTTGTAATTGATTGATTGATGAATCACAATCTTTTATAAATGGAATTATCCTTTATTGTGATTTATTTTTAATTATTTATTTAATTAATTAGAAACTTGGAGGCCAAGGATTTACTCTCCTATAAAAGGAGAGTTATTCCAAGGGAAATTGCAAGGCATAATTTCGACCACCACCTTAGAAAAAAGAGAGGAAAATTTGTTTTTCTTGTCTAGGGTTTTAGAGGAAGAAAAACTTGGAGTTTTTCTTGGTGTTGCATATCACGGAGGTTCGTGTATCAAGAAGGGTGTCCACCAACCGCCGTTTGGAGAACACATCGGAAGATCAAGGCTTCTCTTCCCGTTATTGGTAGCATAACCTTAAACCCCTTTGTAGTAGTTTAAGTCCTTTAATTATGTGTTTTGATATATGAATCGTGATCCATCCGCTGCGCGTAGATCTAATTCGTTTAGATCTAAGAACCTGCATCCTTCACATGGTTCATGCTGCTCCCCGGAAATACTCTTACTGGACACCGGACGGGTTCTACACCATTTACCAAACCCAACTCCAGACCGGGTTGAGGCCTCCCTGGTTCTGGCTTTTATGGCCGTATTGCGTAACTACGGCATCGATACAGCCTAAGTTTCCCCAAATAGGGTTAGCAGCATCGTAGGGTTCATAATCTTCTGTCGTATGGTGGGAGTTCCATTCTCTGTAAATCTATTTTGGGCCTTCTACCAGATCAAGAGGGTTAGGGGTTCTCTGGGATGGTACTATTTCATGCACCGAACTGGCAATCGGGCCAGCATTCTGGTGCTCTTCAAAGGGTATCATCCTTCAAGAGATGGAATGAATGTTTCTTTTTTGTTCTTGACGATGGGAGAGCTATGATAGGCCATTGGAAGTCGGATCCTATACCTAAGGATGTCTGCCCGACTAATATCGGTGTAGATGTGTTGCAGGATATCCGAGATTAGAAGATTTCTCTAGAGGTTATGGAATTATCTTCTCAGCTAATCCACGATGCTTGGCTTGCTGAGGCATGACCTGCTCCATACATTGGCTTTGACGTTGGGGCAAGATATACCCGTAAGACATACTTTCTTGCTTTATTTGTGATTTTAGTCTAAAGAGAATGTTGCTTCCGTGGGGACCCCTTCTTGGGATGCCTCAGCTACTGCTGTTCGAGCTATGGGCTCGACCATAGACGCCTCAACTTCCCATTTGCTGGCCAATCTTCCGGATGATGCCGTGAATCACTCTTCTTTCCTCCATCCATGAGGGAGAATACAACTCCAATTGATTTGCATGGGTCCACTCCAGATGGCAGCCCCTAGCTTGTAAGAAGGGGCCAAATTGGAGTGTCTGAGGCCAATCGGGAAGGAAGGTCAAGGAAGAGGGCCAGATATGCTGCTCTTCCTGATGCTACTCAAGATCCCTCTACATAGGATGACGAGGATGCTGCTATTGAAAAAGATGCGATCTCGAAGATGTCCGACCAGTAGCTAGCTGATGCTAGATTCAAAGCCATTAGCTATGAATGTTTTGTTTTCTCATGAGTGATAACTTGTTGTGTAAGGGTCCCTTGTTGGCCAGGAGACGTTCAGGAGACTTTCTAAATCTTCTGCCAACATGGTGAAGTTGGAGAAGAAGATTGCCGAGCTGGAGAAGACGGACTCCGAGCGTCGGAAAAATATCAAGGACGTGACTACGTCTAAAAATAAGGCTATTGAAGCTCTCCGGGAAAAGCTTGAGTCCCAGGAGGCTAACCTGCAAGCTTTGGGACAAAGTACAATGCAAGCCTCCAAGCTATAGAGGACAAGTTCTTGGGGAGAAGTCCGAGTTAGAACAGACCATTGGGAAGCTCCGTGTAGAGAAGAATGCCTTGGCAGATCAAGTTGGGGCTGCCCCTGCTCAGGTCGTCAGGAGTTTCAAGGCTTCATCAGAGCTCTCCCAGACCTTGAACATTCTTCTTGAACCAGGCGTGTCCCTTGGAAAGGATGACACAAGATTATAAGGGAGTGAATAAACTTCTCACCAAAAACTAGATCTAAAACGATTAAGGTTTAGTTTTAACTTGGGTGGAGTTAAACTGACTAAGCTGAGTCTAAGTGAAACTGACTTATAATAAGACTGAGTCAACCGGCAGTGGATTTAAGTTTTAGCCTTTATCTTGATCTTGTTGTTTCTAAGAAAAAGCTAAGTATGCAAACCTGAATTCTGGTGAATGTCGGTTTCTGAACTGTGAGTGAGTATAACAATCAATTTCAGTATGCTGTAAAAACAATAATTAATGCTGAATAAATAGATAACAAAATGTAAACGCATAAACTAAATAGAGCCAGAATTATTGTGGTTCCAGGTTGTGTAATCCCCTCAGTCCACTCTTCCCCTGTGATGTAAGAGGAAAATTCCAGTAGAACTCTTTGAGGTAAGCTGTTACAAAAAGTCATAAATGATAGTCCCTGACTAATCCCTAGCTTCACTATCTTAAACAATCAAAGAACGGGTAAGATTGTTGCTCTCAAATAAATTGAGCCACTGATCCTTGGAGGGTTGTGTTGCCTCTTTACCAGCTACCACAACAAACAAAGTTTACCCGACTGATGTAACAACTGTCATTGGCAAATCCTTGACCGGTCTGCTACACAGTCTAAACCTTTGATTGAATATCAAAGTTGGGCTGAGAATCAAAGTTATTCTAAGTGTCGAAATCTGGATTTGATCGATGAAGCTTGAACACTTGAAGAAATCTAGATATGATCTTATTGAGCCGAAAGAGTGATAGCAATTCAAGACTTGGGCAGAATACTACTTCTTAATTCACGTTTTAGGTGTTTGATCCTTGATGCCAAGTCCTCTATTTATAGTGTGAGGTCCAACATTCATCTTACTTGAATTTGAATTGTATCAACGTCTATGTTTTCAGATGTCAGGTGTCAGTGACCATTCTGACATATCCGTTCCTCATCCAATAAAATTACATGATTTATAACGTTCAAATGTACTTTCAATTGCTTGGATGGAAGACTATAATATGAGTACCCTGATCAGTTTTATACTGAGTATGTCAGCTATCAGTTTGTTAACTGACATAGAGAGTTAACTGAGTTTTTACTCTTCTTCATAACTTAGTACTCTATTATTCTGATTTTATATGACTTAATCAGAGTACACCATTTCTAAATCATCTAAGATATCATTGTCCTTATGAATCATAGGTCTTCTTTCAAGATCCATAAAGTTAGTTTAGGCCATCACAGACTTACCTAAATTCTAACAGTACAGTCTTGGCTTTGATCTTAATAACTAAGTTTGAACCTATAGTTCTTCAATCTTCTACAGCTGAGTTTGTGACCCTCAGTCTCCATTTACTGAGTTAGTTCCCCCAGCCTTGCAATCTAGATAAGTCAACCAAGTCTGTGTCCCTCAGCGAACTTACCTTCATCAGTTCTGAGTAAACTTCAATTCTTCATTCTCAATGACTTATTCTGTCTTATGTCATGTTCCAATTTTCTAGATGATTTCCAGTTTTCAGTTTTACGACACTTTATCTATTACAGTACTCGTCCGATATAACCTATACAATTATCAGACTCTAGTAAAACCTATACATTCATTTGTAGACATCTTTTAGCTTTTCACTATAATAACTAGTTTCAACACTTCATCAATGAGGTGTAAACAAACAAGTAACTAAATAAGATGAATCATCATCAAAACTAAAATTTTATTTCAAACCATTTCCCCATTTTTTATGATGCCGAAACCCTCCTTAAAAGAAAAGCTTAAAGATAAAAACAATGCAAAACAAGGTAAAACTGGAAACTAGATTTCATTAAGAGTGCAAAAACTGGAACTAGTTACACAGTTGATTATAAACTGAAATAAAAGCTAAGTAGCTCTTTGTGTATCTAAGATAAATCTCTTTTCTTTATCATGAAGGTGGTATTCATTTTCTAACTTTGACTCTTCCTTGTGGAATGTTCTATGATAATTCACTTGGCTTGATAGCTTCCACTTTCTTCATAGAGCTAAATTATGAATGTTAGTTTCATCCTTGTAATAGTTTTCAAATTCTGCAACATCAGCCTTCATATCTTCTCTCTTATCTATGATGTGAAGCTTTCATTAATGCTCTTTAATTTCTTGTAGTTAGCCATCTTTTGATTATGATAAAGATCAGACAAGAAATAGACCAGAGATTCTTCAAGAGTTTTGTCTTTGTATTTTGCCTTGACAATGTTGTGATCTTTGACACGCTTCATCCATAGATCTTGTGTAAGAGTAGATCTGCTTTCTCCAGGTTGACTATACTTCAAAATGAGCTGCCCTTCAGTTAGTTGTTTCACATCCCTAACATATGGATCTGCAGCTGATTTGCATTTCTTCAGTTCAGCTTCAAACATCAGCTTTTCTTCTTGTAATCTCAGCTTTCCTTCTTCCACTTCCCCCTTTTTGGCATCATACAACTGATTGCTCAACTGATGAGTTTCCTTTTGGTCTGTTGAAATGCCTTTTTGTGAGGTAAGAACATCTTTGAGTTGAGTTTCTAATCCATAGATTCGCTGATTGAAGTGTCGTTCTGCTTGAGTATGAATTTCTCGATCTTCCATTGTTGTAGTTTCAAGTTTCTCCTTTAGACTGAGAATCACTGAAACTTAATTTGAAGTGTATTTATTGATAATATCCAGCTTTGTATGAACTGAAACGTCGGATTTCTTGTTGGCCCCTTGAAAAGGCTTTGGTTAAGTTTAGAGGGGGGGTGAATAAACTTAACACTTAAGACTTTTTGGAGTTAATGACTCAGCAACTTTAGCAGCCTGCTGATTGCTCAGTAGTCTGCTGACTATTGACTTTATTGAATTTGTTGCAGCAGAATATATTTAAATTAAGCCTTATTACTTGTTGTTAAAATATGATACCAAGTATCAGATACTCAGTAGTGTATGTGTGTGATTCAGTTGCTAGTTCAGTAGATTTATGTGCTAAATGTACTAGATGTAGAATGTAAATGCAGAAAGTAAGTAGGCAATTTTTATAGTGGTTCCAGGTGGTGTAATCATGTCAATCCACTCTTCTCCTGTGATGTTGGAGGTAATTCAGTAGAGATCCTTGAGGTAGCAGTTACAAAAATCCTTAAATTGGTTGTCCTTCACCAATAACTATGGCTTCACAAATTGAACGCTTGGAACAGGTAGGATTGCTGCTCCAAAGTCTTCCACTTGTCCTTGAAGGGTAGGATTGCCTCTTCACCAGCTCCACCACAAACAACAGTCCTTGACACCCCAATGTGCTTCACTGTCTTCAACAGGTTTCTTATAAAGGAAAGTTTGAATCAAGTAAGTGATTCAGCCTTCATAAGCTTGATCAGGATGATGTGATCAGCAGCTTGGATTCTTCAAGTGTGTAAACTTGATGTAGCTTGATAACAGATTACAATTGAAGAAGTTTACTGGATCAGTAGCTTTAAGTTTAGTAGGGTCAGCAAGGTGACTTCTTGTTAAGAATCTGAAGCTCAAGATTATCTGTTGTTTTTTTTTCCTCAAAAATCATCTGTTTTTGTATCAAGGGTCTTCTATTTATAGGTGAGACCCCTTGTGATTTATGTTTGAAATTCAAACACAGCCGTTTCAGATTTGTCCCATCTTGACATGCTTTCTGTCTTTGTACATTGTACTGACACTGTTAGTTTACTTTTTGTCAGATTTCAGACTGTTCACCCTTTGACTTGTATCCATTGGATAAACCTCTGTTTCTTTCCAATGTCCCTTTAATCTTGGCCATTGATTTTTTGACAAAACCAAGAGTTGTTATCTGTCATTTTCCTTGTAATCTTCCAATCTAACCTTTGATTAAATCGAGATATATGTTCAGCAGGTTCCTATGTGTGTAAGTCTGCTGAAATACATATCAGTCAGCAGATCTATGGTTGATGTGTTTATAAAAAACACTGCAGCTGACTTCTCTTATATCTAACTTTTCATTATTAGGTTAGCTTACACCATTGTGATCATAACCAAGTTCCAATCACCATTTAACTTGTGGAACTTAGGCCTTGTACACAAGGTATATGCAACCAGTTTTGGTCATCAAAGACTTCCCTAAATTCTGATTCTATATCCTTGACTTTAAATACTAAGTTTGATCCCTTAGCCTTCAATAACTAATTTTGAGCCCTCAGCCTTCAGTCTACAGCAGGTTCCTAAACTAATCTACTGACTTAGGTACACTACTGACCTAGACAGGTCTGCTGATGAAAGTCAGCTAACCATTTACAGTGCTTGTTTGATCAAACCTATACAATGATCAAACTCTAATAAGCCTATACATTTGATCTAGACATCTTTTTGCCTTTGCTCTATAACAGCTAGTATGGCACTCATCACTAAAACTTAAAAATAAGTCCAACAATTTCCCCCTTTTTGGTGATGATGCCAATACACTCCTTACAGCAAAGCAAAAAGGGTAAAAACAAAAATAGAACAAATTCAGTCATTTCTCATTATAATCAGTTGTTCAAAAGATATTACAATCTAGATTCAGCAAAAATAAAAGCAAGTATGAGTATGCTGATCTAGTTCCTTCTTTCTCTTTCCTGACTTTCCTTCTCTTGCTGCTCATGATATTCCCTTATTTCCCTAACCATATATTTCTTCCATTGATTCTCAGTAAGGGAAAAATCAATATAGGGATTCACTTCCGTGAAGGCTAAAAAAGAAGCTCTTCAATTAGAAGTTGAAAGATTAAATGCTGAATTAAGAATTCTCAAAGGAAAGGAAAAAAAGTCCGACATAATCAGCATAAGCCTCTTTGAACATTCGATGAGTCTTTGAGTGCGCGAACCATCTTGTTCCTCCACTGCATTCAAATATAGAAAGCCTTATGGTGATTGAACATGGCTTGGATTTCAAACTCAACAATCCAATAAGAGTGGATCCAGTAAGGTCACTGAACCTAGTACGAGGTGGTCCTAAGTTTGTGCTGCATAAGATCCAACTCCCAAAAGGGTTCTTTGAGGCGGTAAAGCCCTCTTGAGAAAGCTTCAAGGAAGCAAAATCGAAGTCAAGGAAGTCAACGACTCTAATAAGGGAATAAATCTAAAAATAATCTGCTTTGTGCCTTCTAGACACTTGATAGCAGACTGCTACCAAGTCTCTTTGCACCACAAAAAGGGAATAACCAGAAATATTCCGAGAATAAGAATCCTAAATCAAAAAATGTTAATCATTCAAGGGATACTTATCTTAAGGGGAAAGGTAGACTGTTCCCTACTGATGATGATTGGAATATTTATGCACCTACTGCTAGAAACAACATATATGACCATGCTGCCAGGGTAAAACCTAAGCAATGGAATCAGTAGAGGGCTCAGCAGAGGACTTATACAAGACCTCAGCAGGGACCTCAGCAGACTTCATATTATAGGGTTGTTCCTAACAGACAACAAACCTATGGTCATCCTAGTGCTTCTAACAAAAGAAATCACTTTAAACAACATTATATTCCAAAAGGCTAGAAATCATATGTGAATCCTACACAACCAATTGTTAGACCTTATAGATGTGTAGCTTACATGTATGAACCAAAGTATGATACCTTTCAAAGAAGACCTTATGGAAACTTACCAAGGATCATGCTTACCACTGACCATTATGGACCCAAACAGGTTTGGGTACCTAAAATGCACTAACTTTGTTTTTTAGGGTGTCTGGTACTTTGACAGTGGATGTTCCAGACATATGACAATGAATAAGCACTGTTTGTCAAACTTTGTGGCAAAGGATGGTCCAAGGGTGAACTTTGGAAACAAGAACACACCAAGATACACAAGAGGATATGGAGCCAAACAGGTTTGGGTACCTAAAATGCACTAACATTGCTATATGTGATGCATGTCAGCAAGGTAAGCAGACAAAGTCTAGCTTCAAGTCAAAGTCTAAGCAATCAACAAAAAGAGTTTTGGAGCTGATGCACATGGATCTTTTTGGCCCAGTAACACCAACAAGTGTAACAGGAAAGAAGTACACCTTAGTGGTTGTGGATGATTATTCAAGATACACTTGGGTGATATTCATGAACAAGAAAAGTGAAACACTTCAAAATATGCTTGAACTTTTGAAGAGATTACAGAATGAGAGAAGTGTGTGACAAAGAGTGAAAATCGGATCGGACAAAGTCTTGAATTTCTAAATAAAGTTATAATAGAATATTATGAACAGAATGGTATACTACATCAACTGGCTGCTGCTGGTATACCTTTGCAAAATGGGGTTGCTGAAAAAAGAAACAGAACTCTAAAAGAAACAGGAAGAACTATGATTTGTGAGGCATTGCTACCTGAAAGATATTGAAATTTGGCGATCAATACTGACATGCTATACACAAAACAGAACCTCAATGAACAAGAAGCTGTTGAAGACACCTTATGAGATTTGGAATGGAAGAAAACAATTGAAGACATTCCAACCAAAATTAGATGAAGGAATTTTCTTGGGATATTCATCAGTCAGCAAGGCATTCAGGGTACTGAACAAAAGGACCCTGAAACATGAAGAAACAATACATGTTGTATTTGATGAACCTAAGTTCACTGGAATGGAAGATGAAGCTTCAGAACCTACTGAGAATCAACAAGTCACTGATCCAGAATGTGTTGATGTTTTGGAAAGATTCAATGACTTAAAGGTTTCTGATTCTGCACATGTTGAACACCCTTCTGGTAGCACTACTGATGCAACAACTGAGGCAATTCAAGGATCTGCTGAACCCCCTGTTGAAGAAACAATAGACCCTATTGAAGATGATGTTCCAGAGAATCAATCAAACCAAAATCCACAATGGTTAAGGGATCACCCTGCTGAACAAGTTATTGGCAACATATAGCAAGGTGTGAGGACTAGAAGACAGTTAGAAGCAATGTTTACTTGTTTTCTATCTCAAATGGAACCTAAAGTTGTTGAAGAAGCAATTTCAGATCCAGATTGTATAATTGCTATGCAAGAAGAGTTCAATGAATTTGAAAGAAATCAAGTTTGGACACTAGTGGAAAGGCCTAATCATGCAAATATCATTGGTACAAAATGGGTTTACAGAAACAAATTGGATGAATCTGGTACCATTGTGAGGAATAAGGCCAGACTAGTAGCAAAAGGCTATTCTCAAGCAGAAGGAATAGATTTTGATGAGACATATGCACCTGTTGCAAGATTGGAAGCTATAAGATTATTCTTGGCATATGCTGCTTATAAAAACTTCAAGGTAAATCAGATGGATGCCAAGAGTGCATTTTTGAATGGCATTCTAGAAGAGGAGGTCTATGTTCAGCAACCTCCTGGTTTTGAAGGTAAAGATCAAGAAGATAAAGCGTATGGACTCAATAAAGCACTTTATGGTTTGAAACAGGCCCCAAGAGCATGGTATGAGACCCTATCTCAGTTCTTGATAGACAATGGTTTTACCAAAGGTACCATTGACAAGACTCTTTTCAGAATCACTGAAGGAAACAACACCCTGCTGGTACAAATTTATGTGGATGACATAATATTTGGTTCTAAAAATGAATTGCTATGTTAGAAGTTTGCAAATTTGATGAAAAGTAAATTCCAAATGAGTATGATGGGAGAAATGAACTACTTTTTGGGATTACAAGTCAAACAGATGAAAGACGGAATCTTCATTCATCAAACCAAGTATACCAAAGAGCTGCTGAAGAAATTTGGTATGGAAAACAGCACCAAAGTATCAACTCCTATGAGTACAAACATTAGATTGTATGAAGATAAAGATGGCAAAGATGTTGATCAGACTTTATACAGAAGAATGATAGGCAGTCTGCTGTACCTTACGGCCAGCAGACATGATATATCATTTGCTGAAGGTGTTTGTGCAAGATTTCAATCAAAACCTAAGGAAGGTCACTTGGCTGCTAGTTAAAAGAGTTCTCAAATATCTAAAAGAGACTTTGGATGTAGGAATATGGTATTCAAAAGATGGAACTTTCAAAGTCATATCCTACTCAGATTCTGACTATGCTGGATGCAAGATTGATAGAAAAAGCACCACAGAAACCTGTCAGTTAATGGGAAATAGAATGGTTTCCTAGTTTAGCAAGAAACAGAATTCAATTTCAACTTCCACTGCTGAAGCTGAATATATTGCTGCTGGAAGTTGATGTGCACAAGTACTTTGGTTAAGACAACAATCACATAAAATCCTATTTTGCACTCAAGAACCAAGCATATTGATGTGAGACATCATTTTATAAGAGATCATGTTGAAAAGAAAGATGTGGTGGTTCAGTATATCCTCTTGAAGATCAACTTGTCGATATTTTCACCAAAACCTTTGGATAGTGAAAGATTTGCTAAACTAAGGACTGAACTTGGAATTATAGGAGTTGACTGATACACCTATTATTAGCAATGTACTGGAATTCACCAAGGGGATTAGTCTTTGCTATGTTGGGTGAGCTCACTTAGCAGATTAGTCATTGGTATCAAAAATTCCATGTACTTATGTTTGGACAATTGAGCAAATGAAGTTGCCAAGGGGATTGGTCTTTGTCCTGTTGGGTGAGCTCACTTGACAGATCAGTCATTGGTATAAAACTTCATCTTGTATTATCAATTGGACAAAACAAAAGGAATTAAATATCAGTAGAGTAACTCTGTCAGCTGGCTGCTGAGACCTTTTGTCAGCAGGCTGCAAAGCCAAGTCTACTGATGACAAGGTTGCTGAAGAATATGTTACAGTCAAACTTTACTAAAGTCAAAAAGCAAATGGCGGGATATTTATTCTATCTTTATAACCATAGTTACATGATCGGACAATTATCAGACGTTATGGAAAAGTAATAGGCCACGTGTCAAGACAGCATTCACTCATATTTAATTGTGGTTAACACCACAGTACATGATCTGACAGTTATAACTACTCTCTGTCTATATATACAGACCTATACACAAAGGATACACACAACTATCAGACTGCTATCTTTCTCGGCAAATTTTATTGAGTGAACACAGATTTAAGAGCCTTCTTCTTCATCTCATTTACTTATAATGCCACCTAAGGATGATGTTCATATTGGCACCAGTCAAAGTGTGAGAGGTTATGTGACTGACTGTCACTCTACTGAACTTTCCATTAACATAGGAAGAAGAATCAGACGGATTGCTGGTTTCGAGAACATTATTAACAGAAGCCTGGAAAGAATTTCTTATATCAATGTTTTGGAGTTTTGGAAAAACATTGTTATACACGAAGGTAGAGAGGCCTTCACTACAACTGTTAATGGAAGGGAAATAGAAATTTCCTAAGACCTGCTGAGAGAATTGTTCCATTTTGGACCTGGAAATGGTGCCCCTACCAATCCTGAAGCAATGAATCTTCCAAGGATGAGATTTATTGATGCAATTAAGAACAATGAGGCAATTGCATAAAATCTAGGCATTAATGTGAAACATATTGTATATGAGTACAACCTGTTGAGCAAATTGATTACAAAGACTATTTTGGGATTTGTTGGAAATCTAGATACACTGTCTGGACCAAAGATAGACCTGTTGATCATCATCTGCAGGAGCATGAAGTTTGATTGGGCTGGATTCTTTATACATTACATAAAGAAGGTGTTTACAGAGGATATAGATGGTATAAGGAAGTCCAAGGTCAAGCCCCTAGGTCTACTGATTCAGACCTTGTTGAATCATTTTTAGATACCTGATATTTCATCTGAAAAGATTAACAAATCCAGGTTCAAGCCAGAGATTGCTACTCCTATTCCTGGCCTAGATGATGATGAAGATGTGGATGATGAGGCCACATAGAGTGATAATGATGGTGTAGATGATGATGCTGATGGGGAGCAGGTTAAGCCTGCTGCACCTATAAAGGTTACTGAAATGGGAAAGGCTGCTGACACAAGAAAAATAACTGAAATATTAAAGCCTAGAAAGACAAGGAAGCAAACAACACAGACTGCTGAGTCTGCTGATGGACCAGCTGAAATTGAGATTACTGACCCTGCTGTAGTTGCAAAGAAGAAGACTGTTGCTGAAATCTTGAAGGAGTAACAGAAGGAAGACATTAGAAATAGGAAGTCTACTGAGATTGAAGCTGAACAACTATCCAAAAGAATGAAAGATATTACCATGAAAAGGAAACATGGCAAAGGGAAGCAATTGAAAACTTTGGTGTCTCAAAGGCAAGAAGGAGTAGGAGAGGCTATTGAGGATGATCCCTTAACAATTATGAAGCCTATTGAGGATGTAGAGGTTGTTATTGAGCAACCTGCTGGAGAATCACAGCAGACTACTAACCTTGAGCCTCTTTGTAGAAGCTCATTGAATCCTCCCCCTGCAAAGGCTCACGAAATTTCTTTGAAAGCGCACAAGTTGTTGTGGAGCAACTTGGTGAAGAACCACAACAGACTCATCGAGTCAAGACTCTCTTTGTGGAAATTGAGACACTAGTACAAGACCCTGCAAATTCCGCAATAGTTCGGGGGAAGAAGCGTCTGCTTTGCTAACCTGTGATGAGCATGTAAGTCGAGGGAAGCAAGTGTGGAGCAGGATGGAGGTAGTAGGCACTAACATACAATCTCGAGCAACCTCTTCGACCAAGAAGCATCTCTTGAAGAGACTCTTAACTTGCTTGTTGAGACCTTTGGAGGTCAGCAAGCTACTCAAACTGCACGCAGAAAGCCAACCATGCCATTTGAAAGGAAGTAGAAGAAGAAAAAGGAAGGATTTGTTGACCCTAAACTTTTACTGGTTGCAAACTACTTTCAATGGAAATTTGGGTTCTATAAGAGACAAAAGCCAGCTGTAGAACCAATGACAGATTTTGAAGAATGGGCTTTTGAGAAGTTGGGAATGGAAAATTTGTTGGATTTAGTTGATACCTCTTAGTTGGAATCAAGATTGATGGATTTTTTTGATCAACAAAAGAAGGAAGAGGGTATAAAATTCAGAGATCCTAGAGATGAATCAGACAGTGATGACTCTTCATCATCTAATTCTGGTGATGATCACCCCTCTGGTCTAGGAGGAGTCAGTGGGACTGCAATGATCATTGAACCAAGGATAGAACAGTCCACTATTACTGGTAGGTCTGCTGAGGGCCAGCAGACTGAACAAATGGATGAGGATGTGGAAAATCTCACCATGGATGATCTCGAGGCACAAATCAATGAGGGAATACATATTGGTGCAAACAGGATGGTTGGTGAGATAGACACTTTATTTGTTGAAGAACCTGCTGAGCATACCGATGATCAGCAGACTGTAGATTTGGATGATGAGAGGGTTACTGATCTTAGTAAGCCTGATGTCAGTTCTGAGGATTCTATTCAATATCAAGACTGGATTGACACTGAGGACACTCTAACCAAGGCTGCAAATTTTCTAGGAAGGATTCCTGATTTTAGGGAATTTCAAAAAGAGAATATGGATGTATTCCCTGCATCACAGTTGTTGTGGCACAAACAACACTGAACAAAGGTTAGCACAGTGATGCTGAGTTCTTTGAGGTACAAAGCGACACTTGGACAAAGGTTGGAGCAATTGGTACAGTTCTTTGAGGTACAAACAACACCTGGACATACGTTGGAACTAACTATGGGTTTGGAGGACACCCCTACTGTTGTTGAAGAACAAGGCTCTTTGTAGTGGAGCTCTTTGGAGGAAAGGTCTTTGAAGGAAAGATAATCAGCAGACTGTTGTTATTGATGAAAATGAACAAGCTGTTGGACTATAACTCTGATGATGAAGAGTTTCAAGTGCTGAAGAAGAACATATAGATGAAGAACCACAACAGGCATTTGTACCACTTTTTGAAGCACTGCTCTTGATCTTTAAAAGAAAGCGGTTGCACAACCTCGAGGCGTTTAACCCTACAATTAAAGGAAGTGGTTAGGGATGAGTTATAAAAATGCTAGAAATGGGAATTATATTTCCAATTGTCGGGATAGCGAATGGGTAAGCCCCATCCACTTAGTTTCCCAAGAAAGGAGGATTGACGGTGCAAGCCAATGAGTTGAATGAGTTAATTCCTGAGACTAATCACCGTCATCGAGTATGCATAGACTTTAGGAAACTAAACGATGCCACTGTCGTAAGGACCATTTTCCTCTTCCTTCATCGATCAAATGCTTCGAGAGATTGAGCGGCATGCTTTCTATTGTTTTCTTGACGGGTATTAGCGAGGATACTATCAAATCCATATCTCGCTCAAGATCGTGAGAAAACAACGCTTACCTGCCATATATGGGACATTTGCTAATAATCGAATGCCATTTGATTTATGCCCCGCAACATTTCAACGGTGCATGATGTCATTGTTTATGATATGGTGGAAAGATTTCTTGGAAATCTTTATGGATGATTTCTCCGTATTTGGAGACTTTATTTTGATTCATGTCTCACATCTAGCACGAGTATTGAAGAGATGTGAAGAGACTAATCTTGTGCTTAATCGAGAAATGTCATTTGATGGTTACGGAAGGTATAGTACTAGGCCACCGCATATCAAAGAACGGTATAGGTGGATAGAGCCAATGTCGAGGGGTGATCGAGAAATTACCTCCACCTACTAATCTTAAAACTTTTGCGAGGTTTTTTAGGCCACGCCCGGATTTTATTGTAGGTTTATCAAGGATTTTTCCTTGGTCTCTAGACCTCATACTCTAATTATTGGCCAAGATGTGCCATTCGTGTTTTCAAATGAGTGCATAAAAGCCTTCAACGAAATAAAGTAGATGATCACCGCACCCGCTCGGGTCGCATCGGATTGGGATCTTCCGCTTGAACCGATGTGTGATGCAAGTGACACTTCTTTGTTGGCGCGCTTTGGGTCAAAGAAAAGATAATATTTTTAGGCCCATTTATTATGCAAGTCGGACTTTGAATGTCGCCAAAGAAATTACGCCACAACGGAGAAGGAACTTCGCCGTTATCTTTGCTTTGACAAGTTTAGATCCTACTTAGTGGGATCTCAAAGTCACTGTGTGGATCGACCATGCGGCTCTTAAGTATCTCCTAGCAAAGCAAGATTCAAAGCCGAGGATCTGAGATGGATTCTACCGCTGCAAGAATTTGACGTAGAAATCCGAGAGAAGAAAGGAAGTGAGAACGTGGTGGCCGATCATCTATCGCTTACAATTAGAGGATGGTGAGGAATTGCCACGAAATAGGAGAATCTTTCCCGATGAACAACTTTTCTCCATCACCACCATCGTGGGACATAATGATTGTCTTTGCAGCTTCTTCATGAATAGAGGTTGTGAAGGAGAAGAAGCAACTCATGGTTTAGTTTGTTTGTCAATTATCTATCCGGAAAGTACCTACCACCGAATCTCACATGTCCAAGAAAGGAAAAAAATTTTAAAGATCTTAGACACTACTATTGGGATGAACCGCACTTGCTTTTAAGCTTAGGATCCTCGATAATATTTTCAAGGTGTGTGCCCGAAGAAGAGTATAATGATATCCTGGAAGCATTGTCATTCCTATGAAGTTGAGGACACTACGGGGAGAAAAATGCTAAGGTCCTCCAATGCGGTTTTTTATTGGCCGACATTGTTTAAGGATGCACACCAATATGCAAAGGCATGTCATGCTTGTCAAATGACTGAGTAATATTTCAGGAGGAATGAGATGCCACCAAGAGCATCTTAGAAGTGGAGCTTTTTGACGTTTGGGGAATAGATTTTGTTGGACCCTTCACTTCATCATTATCTAACCGATATATCTTAGTTGCTTCAGAGATTATGTATCCAAATGGGTTGAGGCCATTGCTTCCCTACTAACGATGCTGGGGTTGTGGTTAGATTCTTAAGAAGAAGAACATTTTTACAAGGTTTGGGACGCCAAGGGCAATTATAAGCTTACAATGGTAGTCATTTTGTAGTAAACGCTTGAACGGTCGATGATTAAGTATGGGGTTAGATATAAGCTAGCATCAAGATATCACCCCTGCACTAAAGGGATGAGTAGAAGTCACCATCGAGAGATAAAGTGTATCCCGGAGAAAAGCTGCTAATACGACTAGGAAGGATTGGTCGTTACGTTTAGACGACGCTTTATGGGCTTATAGGATCGCATATAAACCTCGATTGGAATGTCACCATATAGGATTGTTTTGGAAAGGCATGTCATCTCCCTGTAGAATCGGAGCACCGGGCCATGTGGGCAACAAGGATGCTAAATTTTGATGAGACGTTGGCCGGTGAGAAGAGGATGTTAGAATTAATCTTCGCCTGGAGGAGTTTAGTTTAGAGGCATACGAGAATGCCAAGATTTTCAAGGAGCGCACGAAGAAGTTCCATGACAAAAGATTCTCGATAGGACCTTTCAAGAGGGTGATCTAGTTCTCTTATACAATTCAAGACATAAGACTTCTTCCCGGGTAAGTTGAAATCAAGATGGTGTGGCCCATTTCCAAGTACAACAAGTCTTTCCTTCTGTGAGCGGTTGAGGCTATTCAACTTCAAAGACGAGTCCAGATTTGTGGTCAATGGACATCAGATAAGCATTATCACGGGCTTCGCACGCTGGCCGAGGAGGAAGTTTTGTACCTCGATGACCCTGCCTATGAATAAACCATCTTGAGCCGAAGCTAGCGACTATAAACTTAGAACTACTACTATAACTATCCTTTTCGTTTTCTTTTAATAAAGTAGCATGCGCCTATCACGGTTTTTTTCTATCTCGCCATGTTTCGAGTCTAAGTTCGGAATAAACGAGGTTTTTTCCTTGATAGCCGTCATGTGCATTTTTATCTAGGTTTAAATCCCTTTTGTCTTGTTCATGGCAAGATAAAATAAAGTGGCTTAAACCGCTTTTAGATATTCATATCTAATTATCGCCACATTATTTTATAACTTCCATAGACATGGTATTTGACGATTTCGTGGAGCTTGTCTGCTTATACAGATGTCTGCCTCTCCACGCTGTGCCGATGATTACTCCGATATTGTTCCTTTCCTTGAGAGCCGTTTCTGAGCTTAAGTCTTTCATCTTGAACTCATTTATTTTTGTCATTGAGGACAATGCCATGTTTAAGTAAAGGGTGGACTTAGCTATATATTGTGCTATATGTTGAAAAGTCAAGGGAACGGAATCTTGAGACAATATTGAGCCAAATTTTAAAATTTTTATGGATAAATGCCAAGTGTTTAACTCGCACTTTAAACTTGTGAAGTTCTTATACTTAGAATTAATAGAAACGAACCAAGTCGCGTGAGTACGTGGTCATACTTTTGCGATAAATTTAAGGATATTCATGACAATTGCAAGTAAGGTATTGTTCAATTACTCAACATGTGAATCATTTGAGTACCGCATGAATTATAATAATTGAAAGAAGTATGTGTACATTGCGTAGATAATTGGTTATGAGTTACATTTGTCGATCGATGTATTCTCGATCTTCCAGCCAACAAAAGCGGAGTAATAAGCTTGGGACGTGTACGTGTTTGACAATGTATTAAAACACTGGGCTTGTAGTAAGTTACCAAAGTAGCTCTCGCCAGGTAATATTCATGCTAATATTTGATCTAAGATAGAGGGATGCCCTAAAAAGTTTTCCTTCTTGAGATTGATAGTACAAAATATGAAGATATGAAAAGAATATTCAACTCTTTAAGAGGCTTTGAGGTAGGTCTCCAAGTCCAAAACCCTATAGATACGCCTTGCTTATTGTTCTAGTGCTTTTAACCATTGCGAGGCATAAGAAGTATGGATGTCGATGTTGGTGAATTTAGATATGAAGTCCGATAAACTCTAATCTTGCTACATTTATATAAAACCAATGCACATGGATTCATAGCGCAGTGAGTAATAATGCATATCTTTATTTTGGAGGAATTCCAAGGACCTAAACCTCTTTGGAAGGGATATGAGTTATGCCTTGGTTATCGTGACAGAGATGAGGCAAACAATACAATGTAGAAGAGCTCTCTTTGGTGGGTGATAGAGGAATGGTGGTGGGGTACCAACACACATTATGGAAGAGTTGAGGGTTTGTTAGAAATGATATAACAAGATTGAGGACTCAACTTGACAGGCAAGAGCGGAGATTTGAAGATTTGATGAACTTGGTGTAAAATAGAGGAAGAACCACTAAAACTGTTGCTTCCAATATTACTTCCACACAGTATGCTCTTGCTGACCTTGCTCAGGATGTAAAGGGGATCAGACAAGGAAACACAATGAAGGAAAAGTTTCTAAAAGATCAACTTGAAGCCATCCACCAGAAACTTGATAAGCTTGCTGAGACACCCAAGTCTGATGTGCCTGAGGCTGCTAGAACACTTCAACCTACTGGATTGGATCCTAAACTTAGTGAGAGGATCAATCTACTGGACCAAACCATGCAAGAAAGGATTACTGCAGTTGATACAAGAACTGAAATTATGGAAGGACAACTGAGTACTCATGTCACCACACAGGAAAGTGTTCATGGCCTGCTGTCCCGTTTTGTTGATGATGTCAATAAGGGGGAAGAGTGCCAAACAGCAATAGCAAAAGAGGCTGCTAGAATCCTTGCTAAGAAAAGATGGGAAGATGACACCAATGCTTTCAGGGAGCCTGCACCTGGTAGACTTCCACCTACTGATGATCTTCTCAGAGAATACAAGAAGGTCTACAACAACAAAAGAAGACCTTACCATGATAAAGGTTTCCATGAGGACTCAATTCCTTTTTGGGACTTAAGTTTTGGGAAGCAAGGGTTAAAGCCATGAGGGCTGCACACAGAGGTGGAAGAGGTGGAAGAACTTTACCTACCACCAATGCAAAGGAGTCACTTAATGAATTCAAGGAAGTATACATGCGTTTAGGCTTCAGAGTACATCAGATCAATCTCACTCTGCCTGAAGCATGGAAGTGGTGGAAAGAAGTGAATCCTCACATTGATTTCTCTCTTATTGAAAATGAATGGATGAGAGAAATGATCAGAGAGATAAGAGCTTACCAAGAACAAGTGGAGAAAGCAAGAGAAGAAACAGAAAAAAGACACTAGGTCAGCATACTTTATCTGTCTTATATTTTTTTTTGCTGATTCTAGACTGTAATACCCTTGAACAACTGATTATAATGAGATATGACTAAGTTTGTTCTGTTTTTGTTTTTAACCTTTTTGCTTTGCTGTAAGGAGGGTATTGGCATCATCACCAAAAATGGGGAAATTGTTGGACATATTTTTAAGTTTTAGTGATGAGTGCCAGACTAGCTATTATAGAGCAAAGGCAAAAGATGTCTAGATCAAATGTATAGGTTTATTAGAGTTTGATCTTGTATAGGTTTGATCAAACAAGCACTGTTAAAGGTCAGCTGATTTACATCAGCAGACTATTCTAGATTAGTTGGGTGGTGAGTCATAAGAGACTAATCAGAACCTCTTGAAGATGAGAAAAGTGAGGGCTCAAACTCAGTTATTGAAGGCTAAGGGATTAAACTTAGTAATTAAAGTCAAGGATATGGAATCATAATTTAGGGAAGTATGTGATGACCTAAACTGATTACATATACCTTGTGTACAAGGTCTAAGTTCCACAAGTTAAGTGGTGATTGGAAATTAGTCATGTTCAAAAAGGTGTAATCTAACTTCATAAATAAAAGTTAGATAAAAGACAGTTAGCTGAAGTGGTTTTAAACACTGCAAAATAAGGATCAGGTTACTAATGTGTATATCAGCAGACTTATGTTCTCAGAAACCTGCTGGACACATATTTCGATTTAATCAAAGGCTACATTGGAAGATTACAAAGAAATGGACAGCCAACAACCTCTGATTTATCACACAAATCAATGGTTAAGATTAAAGGGACGTTGGAAAGATTCATACCTTTATCCAATGGATACAAGTCAAAGGGTGGTGACAGATCAAAATCTGTCAAAAAGGAGTCAGCGATGTCGAGTCACCCCAGAACAATCGAGAAAAAAAGCAAGTCAAGATGGAGACAAATCCAAAACAGCTATGTTTGAATTTCAAACATAAGTCACAAGGATTTCTACCTAAAAATAGAGGACTCCTAACTCAGATACAGATGATTTATGAAGAAAAATAAGGATCCTTCTAGAGCAATCAGTATTAAATCGATCAAACACCCTGCTGACCCTACTAAGCATATGGCTAGTGATCCAGAGAATATCTTCAAGTGTAATCTGCATTCAAGCTACATCAAGTTTACACACTTGAAGACATCAAGCTGCTGATCATATCATCCTGATCAAGCTACTGAAAGCTGAATCACTTACTTGATTCAAACTTTCTTTTACAAGGAATCTACCAAGGACAGTGAAGCACAGTGGTGTCAAGGACTGTTGTTTGTGGTGGAGGAGTGGTGAAGAGGCAATCCTACCCTTCAAGGACCAGTGGAAGAATTTGGAGCAAACAATCCCTACTGTTCCAAGTGTTCGTTTTATGAAGCCATAGTTATTGGTGAAGGACAAGCATCTTAGGGATTTTTGTAACAAACTACATCAAAGATCTCTAGTGAATTACCTCCAACATCACAGGAGAAGAGTGGGTGATAGGATTACACCACACGGAACCACTATAAAATCGCCACTTACTTTTTCTACACTCATATTCGCATTTAGTTTATCTAGCACATCAATCTACTGAATCTAGCAATGTAATCACACACATACACTAATGAGTATCTAATACTTGGTATCATATTTAACAACAAGTAATAAGGCTTAATTTTTGATATATTTCCATTGCACAAATTCAAGTAAACTCAACGATCGTGAGACTCTCTGAAGTGTCGTGAGACTCATGAAGTATCAAGCATTTCTTTGAAGTTCTTTGAGTTTGTTAACTCCAAAAGTTTTAAGTGTTAAGTTTATTCACCCCCCCTCTAAACTTAACCAAAGCCTTTTCAAGGGACCAACATAGCCTTTCCAAGGGACCAACATCTCAGTTCATACTAAGTTGGATACTATCAAGAAATCCACTTCAAACTCAGTTTTAGAAATTCTCAGTCTGAAGGAGAAACTCGAGACTACAACTATAGAAGATAGAGAAATTCACGCTCAAGCAGAAAGTCATCTCAATCAGTGAATCTATGGATTAGAAACTCAGCTCAAGGAAGTTCTCACTGCTCAGAAAGATATCTCAGCAGAACAAAAGGTAACTCAACAGTTGATTACTTAGTTGTATGATGGAAACAAGGGGAAGTTGAAGAAGAAAAGTTGGGGTTGATAGAAGAAAAGCTGAAGCTTGAAGCTAAATTAAAAATATGCAAATCACCAACAGATCTTTATGTTCGAAATGGGAAAGAACTATCTGAAGAGCAGCTCATTGCAAATTATAGTCAACAAGGATATAAGAGAACTGCTCTGACAAAAGATCTGTGGATGAAGTTTGTTTTTTATCATAACAACATCAAGGCAAAGTACAGAGATATAACTTATGAGGAACTTCTTGCCTATTCTTATCTGATCTCTATCATAATCATAAGATGGCTAATTACAAGAAATTGAAGAGGATTGAAGAGAAGCTTCAAATCATAGATAAGAAAAAACAGATGAAGGTTGATATTGCAGAATTTGAAGACAATTACAAGGATGAAGGTCATCTTCCTATGTTAGCTCTATGGAGAATATGTAAGCTAATAAGCCAAGTGGATTATCTCAGAACTTTTAACAAGGAAGACTCAAAACTTGAAAATGATTATCATTTTCACGATAAGGAAAGAAAATTTATCTGAGTTACACAGAAAGTTGTTTAGCCTTTATTTCAGTTTATTATCAATTGTGTAACCGGTTCTAGTTTTTGTAATTTTAATGATATATCGAGTTTTCAAGTTTTACACTGTTTTGCATTGTTTTTATCCTTAAGCTTTTCTTTTAAAGAGGGTTTTGGCATCATCAAAAAGGGGGAAACTGTTTGAAATAAAATTTTAGTTTTGATGATGATTCATCTTATTTAGTTACTTATTTAATTACACCCTATTGATGAAGTGCTGAAACTAGCTATTATAGTGAAAAACTAAATAATGTCTAGAACTTAATGTATAGGTTTTACTAGAGTTTGATAATTGTATAGGTTATATCAAACAAGCACCGTAATAGATAGAAATGTCATAAAACTGAAAACCAGAAATCATCTAGAAAACTGGAACATGACATAAGACTGAAGATGTACACCAAAAACTGAACTCGTACTTAGAACTGAAGAAGGTAAGTTTGCTGAGGTACACGGACTCAGTTGACTTATCTAAATAAAGAACTGATGGGACAAACCCAGTATTTGAAGAACTGGGGGACACAGACTCAGTTGTAGAAGATTGAAGAACTGAGGGTTCAGACTCAGTTATGAAGATACTAAGCCGAGACTGTAAAGTTAGAATTTACGTAAGTCTGTGATGGCCTGAACTGACTTTATGGATCTTGAGAGAAGACCTAAGAATCATAAGGACAATGATATCTTACATATTTGTATAAGGAATGGTGTAATCTAATTCAGTCATATAAAATCAGATAAATAGATTACTAAGTTTTGAAGAAGAGTAAAAACTCAGTTAATACTCTAAGTCAGTTAACAAACTAAAAATCGAGACACTCAGTATAAAACTGAACAGGACACTCAGTTTTATAGTCAGCCATCCAAGAATCTAAAAGTACATTCGAACGTTACAAATCAAGGATTTCTATTGGATGAAGGACTGACATGTCAGAACGGTCACTGACACCTGACATATGAAAATATAGACGTTGATAAAATTCAATTTCAAGCAAGATGAACGTTGGACCTTACACTATAAATAGAGGACTTGGCATTAAGAATCAAACATCGAATTAACAAGATAACAAACGTTTTTGTGCACAAGTATTGTTCATCCGAATTGCTATCAATATTTGCACTCAATAAGATCACATCTAGATTTTTCCAAGTTTGCAAGCTTTATCGATCAAATCCAGAATTTGACACTTTGAAGAACCCCAAGCAAGAATCAATTTATTGATTCTCAGCCTAACTTTGATTCTTAATCAAAGGTTTAGACTGTGAAGCAATCCGGTTTAGGATTTGCCAAGGGCAGTTGTCATTTGCAGTCGGGTTGACTGTGTTTGTAGTGGTAGCTGGTGAAGAGGCAACACTACCCTTCAAGGACCAGTGGTTCAAGTAGTTGAAGAGCAACAATCCAACATGTTCTTTAGTTGTTTAGATAGTGACACTAGGGATTAGTCAAGGAATATCGTTTAGGACTTTTTGTAACATCGTATCTCAAAGAGTTCTAGTGGAAGTTTCCTCCTACATCACAGGGGAAGAGTGGACTGACGGATTACACCACCTAGAACCACTATAATTCTTGCTCTACTTCCATTACGCATTTAAAGTCAGTCATTTACTTATACATAATTTATTATCTCTTATACAACATACTGAAATTCATTGTTATACTCACTCACAGTACACAAAACTGACATTCATCATAATTTAGTTTCGCATACTCATCTTTTTCTTATAGAATCAACAAGACCCAAATAAAGGCTAAAACTTATATCCGCTGCCAGTTGACTTAGTTTTGTTATAAGTCAATTTGACTTAGACCCAGCTTAGTCAGCTCAACTCCACACAAGTTAAACAGAACATTAATCGTTATAAATCTAGTTTTTGGTGACAAGTTTATTCCCATCCCCCCTCTAAACTTGTGCTAGCCTTTCCACGGGACCAACATGAAGTAACAGAGGTAATAAACATCATAGAATCATCAGTTGATCTAATTTCAATTGTTCAGTTCAAATCAGGAAAACCATTTGGAGATAGAACCGTTTTAGGGTTTGACAATCAACAGAATTCTAAGTTCAGACCTAGTTCAGCTACACCTATGTTTGTGGCTACACAAAAGTCAGGAACTCAGAAAATTGATAAAATTGTTATAACTGACAAAAACTCAGCACAGACTCAAACAAAAATTGACAAAACTGTAAAATCAATCAGTGGCAAACCGCAAATTGAAAGATTCTATAGATAAAATCTGAAGGCTGAAAAGGGCACAAGTGATCATAGATCAGTTAAAGGAACATTCAAGTCATATTCATCAAGGAATGATTATCATTCATGGAATAATAGATTCAGGGGGAAAAGGAAGACTATTTCCTACTGACGAAGACTGGAATGCACCTATGATCACTAAAAGATCATATTAGTTTCACAAAATGGATGAACAAAAGACTGTTATACCTAAACAGCAAAATTTTGTGAAAACTGACTTTACTCAGTCAAAATATCAAGAAAGGCATACAAGTGAGGCTAACATCAACAAATCATCAAAGAATCCAAAAACTAATCAAAAAGGACCCAAACCGTTATAGGTACCAAAAATTTCTCAATTTGTTTTGCATGAGAAAATCAAAACCTGAGAGAACTGAGAACCTGTAATTCTCAAAACTAAGTCATATTTTCAACTGGATTTTAGAACTAATCAAAAGGATAACTGACTCAAGTTTTGGATAAGATCAAAGCTCGACATTTACTTCTGTAGATACACTGTGTCTACAGCATTTACTGATACGTGCTACGGATGGCAGAAAAGATACGACCTACATTAATCTCACCCGTCCATCTTCTCCACTCACCATCATTTTCGTAATTTTGACGCCATATGTGACTTATGACAAGACGTCTCAAAACACACTAAAAACCTTCTAATTGCCTTTTCTACCACCTATAAATACACTTGTATTTTCCATATCAATTCTTTACAATCAGTTTTTGCATAATCCTACACTTGAACCATTCTTCTATCTCCAAATATTTCAAAATCCATTTCAACATTCAGAAATCATGACTTTTACCAGAGTAGAACCGGGAATGATCATATCACTCGATTAATATGTCGGGAGATATACAGATCAAACACTAGACCAGAAAAATCGCAGAGAAAATCCAAAAAATCAAAAGACCGGAGCAAGTGTTCAACATCAATTTGAAGAGTGTATGTTTGGACTGCATCGGCGATTTCAATTAGTTTGGGAGCAAGATCATAGAAGATGAAAGGATTTTTACCTACTTCACCAAAGTGAATGAGAAAGAAGTCAAGGTCACTGAGGACCTTATTGTTGATATCTTTGGCATTAAGAAATCTAGATATACTTCAGTCTTGAAAGTGACTAAAGAACATAGAGAAAAATTGTGGAAAATCATTGCAATCAAAGAAGACTCAAATATGTTGTTATCTAGAAGTACACGACTTCTCAAACCGGAATTCAATTATCTGACCAAGACGCTTGCAAATTGTGTAATTAGAAATGCAGGGAATTTCAGCAATCTTTCCGGCACCAAGATAGATTTCCTATATGTTTTCTAGTTTGAAGAGGATTTCAATTGGCTGAGGTACATTTTGGATCAATTGATAGCTCAATCTTCTGATGTACCCAAAAAGAAAACTGATGAGAAGAAAGGAAGATTCTATCATAAGAAGACCCTTGCTTTATTGGCTCAAAGGATCATTGACCACTTTGGTACTGCAAGAAGAAGGGAAACTGCAATTGTTGATGACAAAATTGCCGCTAAAGAAGAATAATCTGGAAAGAGGAAAGCTGAAGGTTCTGAAACTGAACCTAAGAAGAAAAGAAAGAGATCATCTAAGAAATTGACCACGGCTGAAGCACTGGAAGATCTTGAGAGACTAAAGGAGAAAAAGAGAAAGCTGGAAGCTTCAGTCAAAGCAAAGGTTGACAAAGTTGCTGAGAAAATTATGGAGCCTTCACTAGCAAAATCTACAACCTCAGTTGCTGAAAGTCAAGCAAAGAAACCCAGAACTGAGGAAACCCCCACAAAACCAATCACCACTGAGAGAGAAGCTGTTGTTGCAGAAGAAATAGTTCCAGCACTTCCAGAAGCTGACACTATGAGGGAACAAACACTGTGAACTGAAATTGATGATGAGAAAACTGTCAGTGAGGAAGAGCTGATTGGATCAAAAGTATTGACCATGCTCAACTTAACTGCTAAGTCTAGATCAACACCGCAAAAATTAGTATCTAGACATGAGTATGAAGAGTCAATCACATAATAGGAAGCTTATCAGTCGCAAGAAAAAGAAGTTGTTGAGGTTGAATCTGCACCAGTACAAGTCATCACTCGGGATGGACTTGTTAATGAATAAGAAGTTGAAAAGAAAGCTGATGATATTGAAAAAGGAAAGGAACCAGTTGCTGAACAAATTTAACCTGTCCAAGAATATGTTGTTGAACCAAGTGGGCTTCAGGAAACTGAGTTAAAAGCGAACCCTGAATAAACTACTGAACTTATAGCTGAAGTCAGAGCGGAAAGAGAAGTTGTTACTGAAGAGAAACTGGGAACTGAGCAAGTTACCTCGGTCCCAGAAATTGAAGCTGAATCATCCGTCAACCCAGTTGTTGATGTGGGGGAATCCCGCAATACTGAAGCTGAGAGAGTTGAGACTCTAGATGAATCCAATCTGGAGATTCCTAGAGAAACTGAAGAAGTCACAACCCAGCTTGATCCATCTATCGATATTGGGAAACTTATTGAAGCTGACTGTAGGAGACTTGATGCTTATCAACATTGGAAGCTCAACTCAATCCCAAATCAAAGAAGTGAATTAGAGGAAATGGAAAGCACTGAGCAAATGGTTTTTGACCTATTCAACATCACGGATCTGTCCCAACTATTCAAATCTGAAGAATTTCTTAGCACGGGTTATGTTTTGATAAGAAATAAATACTGGGAGAAACGTACTGAAGAAGGAGATTTCATGTCTAAGAATAATGATACTGATGTCGATGATGATTCACAAGGAGATCCTGATTTACCGAATGGGATTCTTAGCTCACTTCAGCAAAAGGAAATAGGAAAAGATGTTGCTAAGAATTCTGATGAAAATAGCTCTGAAGGAAGTAGTTGAGATTCAGACTCTGAGACACAGTCCGAATCAGAAAATGAAGAGAAAGAAGGATATCAGTCTCCGACTGACAGAAGTGTACTAGCAAAAGCTGAAGTTGACCAAGCGAAAGCTGACCTTGCCGAAGGAGAAAATGTTGATAAATCACCAGTAAGGGAGACTGATTCAGCTGAAGAAAGAAGGATGACCGAGGACTTAAAAAATAAGCTGAAACAAATCGCTTCTTCTCATCTCAAAGAAATAAAGACAGCTGAGGTTGTTGCAAACAAACCTCAGATTGATGCTGAGAAAGCACATGGAGCTTAAAGATGTAAAACTAAAGTAAAGGAAGCACAACTGGAAAGGAAGCACCAACACAAGCTGAGATCATCAAAAACTATTTTAATGAGCTTGTGAGGATTCAAAAAGATGATCTAAGTGTTTTTGGAAGAGTTTTAAAATCCATGGAGGTAAAGAAACATGAAAGAGTCAACATGGAAAAGAGAATGGACAGTGTCAAAGAGGACTGCCACAACACTCTGATCGAAATTTGAAAAACAACCATTGAAACTGATGCGTGGAAAACTGAGACACAAGAGAGATTGGAAGAAATTCTCAACAATGTACTTGACAGATTGATTCTACTTGAGAATGCAATGAAAGACTCAGTGGTTGCACAGTACCATATTGGCATCTAATCATCAGCACCTGAATTCTTATATCAGGAGCTTGATCAATAAAGATGATGTCAATAATGGGGAAAATCTAGACCGTTTAAAAGTCAAAGCAACTGATATGCCACAAGTTCTTGAAAGCATAGATGAGAAACTGATTGAACTGAAGAAACCCAGATTAGACATGACTGATGAAGAAATGGAGCTGGTTGCAAAATTCTCAGAACTAACTAAGAAGAGACTTGGTTTTGATTCACAGCTATACGATAGTTTTAGAGAGCTACCCACAAAAGAAGGTGAATAAAAGGAACAAACCTTAGAAACTTTTCTGAGCATGCAAAAAGTTCTTGTGCGTTACTGGCACAAACTAAGCAAACGGGAGAAAAATGATGCTCTAGATAAGGCTAAAGTTGAAAAGACTGAACCTGAGTATGTTCAAGAATTACTGAAAACAGCCACAAACGAAAGATTAAGAAGGATTGTGTTTGTATTTTTAGTATTGTTCAAGAGCAAGTTTTTCAACAAGAAATACATGTCAAATTCATGGAACATGTAGGCAAACATCCATGGAATGGAGAGTACTTCAACAAATGGTGCTATGAGAGTGCTTGTTGAGATATATGAAAACAAGACAAGTGAAGCTAACCAAGGGAAAATAAAAGAATCTGGAACTTTATTTCTTTTCATATATTGTATTCTATTACTTTGTAACTCAATTCATCAATAAAATCTCAGTTTCTCCGTTCTTTGTGTTTTTTATTTAATTTTGTCTTTATCTTTTTACAATGATTTTAAGGAGGGAATTGACATCATAAAAAATGGGGAAATTGTTGGTAATAAATTTTTTGTTTTGATGATTATTCATCAGTTAATTATTTATTATTTTTAACCTCATTGATGAAGTGTCATAACATGCCGTTATTGTGCAAAGCAAAAAGATGTCTACAAATCAATGTATAGGATTTATTGGAGTCTGATAATTGTATAAGTAAATCAGACAAGCACTGTAATAGTTCTAGGGTCAGAACTAAGAAAATGATAAACGGACTTGATGACTTTAATAGAATTGAGTTTACAACTGATGATAAATCAATTTGGAAAACTGACACATAGAACACTGATAGAAAATGAAGAAGGCAAGTTCGCTGATGGACACAGACTCGGTTGACTTATCTATAAGCTGAAGAACTGAGGGACAAAGACTCAGTTATTGAAAAAGATTGAAGAACTGAGGGTTCTAACTCAGTGATGAAGATTAAACACTGATATGTCTAAATAGTATCGCCACCTATGAGTCCCCGGGAAAAGCCTATCTAGCCACCATGATAGATAAGGTTCGCGGTAATAGCGTCTGTGACGTCAATAAAGTCAATGTCGCTACTGTTAGGTCCACGCCAAGAGCCTTCAAACCTGTTAAGGTCGCTAGTAGCTTAGGGGGCCGATCCGCGACCTCAATAATGGGTCCATAAGAGACCGCACGAGCCTTAGAAGGGAGCAATGGAGGGGAAGGTTGAGACGGGACGAGAAGTAGGCAACCTTGCGGACGGCGATCTAAGCGACCACATAAGACGCCGCAATGATATTTAGTCTACTTGTCATCTAGATCTTTCATCTACTTGTTTGAAGGATATTTTATCCACCTGTCATTACTTAACCCATAAGCCTACCTCCTCCCTATAAAAGGAGGGCTTGTGTAACTGAGAAAAGGACATGCTATTAGAAAAAAAAAGACTAAAGTCTGCAAAATTATCTACACTCTCCAACATTCATACACGCCTCCATACCGGCGCCGATCACCACCGGCCTTAAACACTTCAAACACATCAAATAAGCCAGATATCCACTCAATACCCTACCGCTAGTCCACCAAGATAATAAACCGCATTATCAGTTGGCTCCGTGATATCATGTAAGTAACTTAAAACACACAAAATACTAGCAAGTGTACTAGGTCAATCGTAGTATAGCAAGGCCGAGTCAATGTCGATCCCACATGGACTTTTATTTAATATTGCTAAACACAACCAAAATTCATAGGTCAACCGGATAGGGGTTGTCATTGGCCAACATAAAGGAACAGTAAATAAAATGGGTGCAAATAAACCAACCATCAATCATGTATCGAAATGCATTAACCAAACTATTCATTACTAATCTCCCCTTAATCCTCATCTGATCCATATTTGTAATTAAGCTACAGGTGCAATTCCTAACCCTATCTACTCCGACAATGGCAGGAGATAATCTATACGCCAGCTACCCTCCTTAATTGGTCCGTAATAGCCCATATGCATAAAGAACAAGAATTACCGATATTGAGCGCTAACTCATACCGAAAACCCGCCTAGACAGCTGTCGACATTGAGCAACACGTTCTTAGGGTCCATCAAGATATTGTCCTAATTAACACTTCACTAACAATCCTTCATTTCTAATTTGCGAAGACATGCAAATAGTTGATCAGGCTATGAACATGTAAATTAAATCTATCAATCAATGTAGCTGACGCCGAACCACAGAATTAGGATTCACTAGGTATTCAGATCTAGTGATAAAGACCATCGCAGATTTGAAGAGCGCAACCCATAATTCAATGTTTCATATTAACGAATCGAATAAATATTAAGGTTCATTTAATTAATTCATAGATGATTACATGCGAGCATAATCTAGATCTAACACAAGAACAGTAATGAATCTAAGAAAAGAAATAAAACATTGGAATATATCTTACCCATCATGAAGATCAGATCTACTCTTCTATTCTCTCTCCCTCCGGCGACTCAAGACGATCCATGAAGATCATAAACCAAGCACAATTCAATAATGAAAGACTTATGACTTATTTGCAAGAAGAAAAAAAGAAAAGAAAAGAAGATGTTATTCCCAAAAGACCACATTGTAGCGAGTTTATGAGTAACTAATAGAATGGATGATATAATGAATGATGAATATAATTTCACAGCTCTTAATGGCTTTATATAGGTGTATAAACCGACTTAGGGGTAAACCCAATGCTTGGAGGACAAGAAAACACGTTTCTGGAAGTTTTTAGGCCTCGGTAAGTCGGCGGTACCTCCCGGGTTACCGAGGGTATGTTCGTCTTTTTCCTGCTGCCGAATTAACTTGGAATACCCTAGGACCAGCTTCGGTGTTTGGATCATAACTTGGCCTACGTAACTCTGATTTGGGAGATTCAAAGTGTGTTAGAATACTTGTTTCAGGCCTACAACTTTCATGAAGATGTACAAGTCCCAATTTGTCTTTTAAAGCCTCATAAACTGCATTGCAAGATCTCTACTCTGATTGTCGGGTCCAATCTCCACCCGAAACAGTTCAACCTTCAATTTCGTTTAGTTCTGTATCGATTAAGTCTTATATTCAGCCCAAATGATGCTTCAAACACTCATCCATCTGTCAATAAAATAATAGCACACATAGTAGCTTCTATTTCTAGCAAATAACGCATAAAATACATGGTGAATACACATAATACAAATTTCGTCACCCCGGACATGGCTTAGTGAAATTTAGCTAATTAACCCATGATTTCATTCATATTATACCTATTGAGAACACAAATCCGGGATATATTGATAGTAAATAATGGTACCAATTTGACCGTCATCAACTACCCCCCACTTTGCTTTTGAACGTCCCGAGCAAAAACCAAATCAAACAAACCCCATAAACAATTACAAACTAATTAAGAATAGCCTCATTCAAGAATGATAAATAAGATGAGGGTCAACACATATCCATCAGTGATCCATTAAGCACTATCTCATAGTAGAACTGACGTGTGTGTACAATAAATCTCAAACAACAGTGATGCAGACAGAATCATATTATATCAATAAGGATTTCAGACAAAACATGTATCACGCAACAATTCATAAGTTCCCCATTAATCATCGCCTACCAGTGCATCAATGTGTCATACGATAAATCTTTTTTGATAGTGCATTCAAGAAAAGAATGAAGTTATAGAGTCCCCACAATCCTTACTTATCAATGTGCACACTCGCTCCTCTTGCCTTCAAACTCAGGAAAACAACATGAAACCTTACTTGGGCCGGGCGGACTTGGGGACTAAATCTTGCTCTTAAGTTCTCGTTTGTTTCGTTTTATGCGAGGGTCGTGCCCTTTTTACACGAGTTCGCTTCCCTCAGTGCCTTTATTGCATATCTATTTTTCAATTTTTTTTCATTTTTTTTATAGCAAATTTCCTCACTATATTTTTCTCTCTCACTCACAAGTCCGTTTTGTCCTGGTTTACCTTGTTTAGCATTCAAGTTGCTACCATCATCCTACTACAATTGGTTATAGTGTATCCACCGACAAATATCGATTCCCGGTCTAAGATAACTCTTCATCTCATCTAAATACTTCTCACTCAGATTGCGTGCTCAAAAATTGAATGCAACGGGAAAATAATAATTAATAAGTCACTACTTCATGCAACATAACACATGCTCATTCTTCCATACTAAATTGAATAATGCATCATCTATACTACATACTGAAAAATTGAGTTATACGTGCTTAAAAAGGTTGATTCCACAACAAGATAGATGATTAATAAACCACTACTTTAAATAGTTGACAAACCCCTTATCCAACATTAATGAATTAAGTATGTAATTAAGCAGTTTCAACGGTGTAAGGTTTTTATTTCATTCAATTCAAAAAATCAAAATTCACAAAAGTAAGTGTAAGCGTGTCTCAAATTTTCAAACTAAGCGTTATGCCTCCCCCCCCCCAACTTTAAAACTCAACATTGTCCCCAATGTGAAAAGTAAAGCAAAAAAAAGTTGGAAGAAGAAGAACACTTAGCTATGGAAAATAGAAGAACTCGGCTAACTGTCTGAAGCAAACCATATCATTGAACTGAAACCAAAGTTTTCTTCTCCAAGTGACTAATCTGCCCTAGGTTGGCTAATACAAACAATTCTTGAACAAAGGCCATTAGTACCACGAGACGCGAATAAGTAACAAAATCATTATGTCACGTGGCAGTAAATAACACAACTGAAAAGAAGAAGTGCAATAAACAAATTAAGCCAGTACATAACAACTCAATTACTTAAACACTACAAAGGACTTAATAGACGACTCCAAATAAAAATAAAAAGACTAAAGACTCAAAATAATAACCGAATAATCATGCGAAGTAAAAAAACTCCCGCACATTCTTTGCTCAACAGCCTTAGGAACATGGCGATGAAAAAAAAAAACCTTCACAATTTTTTTCAATCATCGAAAAGAAAAAAAATTTAACCAAAAAGGTTAACTATAAATTAATGGCTATGCCTAACAATTAAATAAATAGTCCCCGGCAACGGCGCCAAAAACTTGTTCGCGCAGAAGTCGCTTAAGACACACGAATACTAGAAAGATTACTAGGTCAATCGTAGTATAGCAAAGGCGAGTCAAGGTCGATCCCAATGAGACTATATTTAATAGTGCTAAACACATCCACAATTCATAGGTCAACCGGATAGGGGTGGTCATTGACCAACATAAAGGGACAGTAAATAAAATGGATGCAAATAAACCAACCATCAATCATGTATCGAAAAGGCATTAACCAAACTATTCATAACTAATCTCCCCGTAATCCTCATCTGATCCATATTTGTAATTAAGCTAAGGGTGCAATTCCTAACCCTATCTACTCCGACAATGGCAGTAGATAATATATACGCCAGCTACCCTCCTTAATTGGTCCGTAATAGCCCATACGCATAAAGAACTAGAATTCCCGATATTGAGCGCTAACTCATACCCCAAACCCGCCTAGACAACTGTCGACATTGACCAACACATTCCTAGGGCCCATCAAGATATTGTCCTAATTAACACTTCACTAACAGTCCTTCATTTTAATTTAAGAAGACATGCAAATAGTTGATCAGGCTACTAACATGTAAATTAAATCTATCGATCAACGTAGCTGACGCCGAACCTTAGAATTAGGATTTACTAGGTTTTCAGATCTAGGGATAAAGACAGTCGCAGATTTGAAGAGCGCAACCCATAATTCTGCGTTTCATATTAACGAATCGAATAAAGATTAAGTTTCTTTTAATTCATTCATAGATGATTACATGCAAGCATAATCTAGATCTAACACAAAGACAATAATGAATCCAGGAAAAGAAATAAAACATTGGAATAGATCTTACCCATGACGAAGAACAGATCTACTCTTCCATTCCCTCTCTTCGGCGACTCAAGACGATCCATGAAGATCGTAAACCAAGCACAATTCAATAAGGAAAGACTCATGACTTATTTGCAAGAAGAAAACAAGAAAAGAATAGAAGGCTTTATTCCCAAAAGACTACATTGTAGCTAGTTTATGAGTAACTAATAGAATGGATGATAGAATGAATGATGGATGCTATTTCGCAGCGCTTAGTGGCTTTATAAAGGTGTATAAACCGACTTAGGGGTAAACCCAATGCTTGGAGGACAAGAAAACGCATTTCTGGAAGATTCTGGGCCTCGGTAAGTCGGTGGTAACTCCCGGGTTACCGAGGGTATGATCGTCTTTTTCCTGCTGCCGACTTAACTTGGAATACCCTAGGCCCAACTTCGGTATTTGTACCATAACTTGGCCTAAGTAACTCCTATTTGGGTGATTCAAAGTGTGTTGGAATCCTTGTTTTACTACCTACAACTTTCTTGAAGAACTCCAAGCACAATTTGAAGGATGCAGGTTCTTAGATCTAAACGAATTAGATCTACGCATAGCGGATGGATCACGATTTATATATCAAAACACATAATTAAAGGACTTAAACTACTACAAGGGGGTTTAAGATCATGTTACCAATAATGGGAAGAGAAGCCTTGATCTTCCGATGTGTTCTCCAAACGGCGGTTGGTGGACACCCTTCTTGATACACTAACCTCCTTGATATGCAACACCAAGAAAAACTCCAAGTTTTTCTTCCTCTAAAACCCTAGACAAGAAAAACAAATTTCTCTCTCTTTTTCTAAGGTGGTGGTCGAATTATGCCCTTCTAATTTCCCTTGGAATAACTCTCCTTTTATAGGAGAGTAAATCCTTGGCCTCCAAGTTTCTAATTAATTAAATAAATAATTAAAAAGAAATCACAATAAAGGATAATTCCATTTATAAAAGATTGTGATTAATCAATCAATCAATTACAAATCAATTATCTTTTATTCATTAATCACTTACCAAGTAAATAATTAATCACACAAGAAAATCAATTCTTGCATTTTAAGAGGTAGGAGGCGCCACCTAGTAGGGTTTCAAGCCCACATAAAATGTCTTTTATGTGTATTATATTATTTAGCCCAACTAAATAATATTCATGCATATCAATTAATTAGCCCAGCCAATTAATTATCACTGAGGCCCAAATAACAAGAATATCATTCGAATTACTGAAGCCACATCGGGGACCATGGACCTATAACAGAGATCTCAATAATTAATTATTCATCGAACAGAATAAAGTACATTAATTATTAATTCCGGGATTACGCCACCATAAACCCGAAACTGAACTCTACCGATTATAGATGTATACTTATACTCAACCCATAGAGTAAATAAGCGTCCATTGATATAATCACTACATACGGATTAACCCTCCATAGACTGTCCATTCTGAGTGGGAAGTCTCCGTGAACCCGACTCAGAGTATCTTATCCTAATTTACCATCAACTCCCTGATGATCAATTAGTACACATATCTGACTTGTAGCTAATTAGTCAAATGTGAACTCTCGGGATGGATCACTTTCTTAGGGCTAACAAATAAGAGGACTATCTCTCTACTTCCCGCAATAAGGAATGGATTCCATGTCTGTGAAAATCAGAACTACTCACTCATCTGGAGATAGTGCCAATGAGAAGTGGCTTGGAACACATATTTAAGTGAACCGTAACTAACACATCAAACACTACCCCGGGACAAGCAGCACCCTGTGATCACCTCAGGATTAAGGTTGATCCATATATGATCATCTAATGATTTAATAAGATTCCTCGATTACGGAATTATACCGAGAAATTCAGATTAAATCGGTCCAGTCCTATATGAATGCCATCATATATAAATGCCCCATGTAGGTACCCTCTACCGACAGTCCGGATAAAACTATCACACCCTAAGGTGTTCTGGGCGCATTATTGGTGTTTTAATCAAGAGACCCTAGACTCTGATTAAGTTCACCACGGACTGACAGTTTAAGTATATCACCACTAACTTAATCCTCACGTGCATGCCATACACTGAGTTAAGCGGTTACATACTGATATACTTGGGGTTTGCAGCAGTGTATTATTTACAAGCACAAAGCAAGTAATAAGTTGAAATAAAATATGTCATCCATTGTTAAAAACAATTACACAAATTGTCTTTCGGGCACTACACCTAACAATTTCCCACTTGCACGAAATGACAAGTAACGATTGTTTTTAGAGCACACCCTTTCTTATCTTATTCACAACACTCTCCCACTTGCTCTAAAAGCAGTTGAGATATATCCTCAATGCCGCACTCTCCAAGCACTCGACTTGGTACATAATCGATCGATTAGGTTGTCGGCTCAAAACGATCTTTAGGATCGAAACGTCGCCGGTCCATCTAATCAGGCGGTACTCTCTCTCAATATACTTTTGACCTCTAATGACTGAGAAGATCCTTCTAAGCTATCACTTCACTGTTTTCACAATGAAGTGTTATCGGCTCACTAGACCTGGAATTACTCCCAGATCAGAAAGGAAATTCCTAAGCCATATCACCACTCTAGCTGCTCCGAAAGTTGCTACGTATCCGATTAACTAAAATCGATTGGGGATTCTGGATTTCTCCAGACTATAGCTCCATCACAATGATTAAACACTGAGTCCGAGATCGTCCCAACGATCATCCTTAATCTGACTATAAGTCGAATCGATTAGTAGTCAACCATATTCAAGTTTGCACCGAATATACAAGCACATTATTCCTCGTTCTTCAAAAATACTTGAGGATGTACTAAAACCGCTATTCAATGCTCGAATCCGAGATTTGATTGCAATTGACTCGTGTTAAGCTGACTTGCCCTTATCCCAGAGACTCTATCCCATTTTCTCTTTATCCGAAGATTTGGAGAATCATTCCTGAGAGGTAGGGTAGGACTGCTCTCGTTGAATGTTGCATCCGTATATGCAAGATTATCTTAACCAATAAGACGGATGGGATAGCCAATGACTCATTCTCGTGAATTTGACCAAATCAAATTCTTAGAATATAGTCTAATTCTCTCATCCAGAGAATCTTGGCGTGTCAGTTTCCGACTTCAGGTAACACTCATGCTGTTTCCAACTGTTTCAGTGTTACCTTTCGTGAACACTAATACTACTATTTTACCAATATTGATCAATATTTTGGTCAAGTCCACATATTTTAAAACATGCGACTTTTAATGACCGAGAGGTTCTCTTACATCCACAAAGGACATAAGTCCCGGCAGTCAACCTGCCATTTGTTCTAACCAAGACCCTTCTGTTCCGAATGAATCCAGACTCCGCTTTACGGCAAGAAAGTCTCGTGGAATCACCCCTATTTTCTCGCTTTCTAACGAAATCAAGATTGAGTGGTGAGAGAGTTCAAAGGTCAGTTAACTCTATACTTTTAGGGAATCACCCCTAGACCACTCGACTTTGTCTTTGAAAGTTAAACTTTCCTATTCATTCGACTCTTTCGGCGTAGAACCAATTACTCCCACTGGGCCTGAGACACACAGGTGGTTCTACAAGACGCTGAACAGAACTGGAGTACAAAAACTCCATTCACAGGGATAAGGTTTTCGAACAAACCTCTCTAATCAGAATCCTATACAGCCCACCAAGAGCCACAGGTTATCAATCACCCCAGCAGACTATAAAGTCCACACTACCATAATGGGTCAGTGGTTAAACCATACTCCCACTGCGTTCTGGGTGGATTAACATTCTGATCTAGTAGTAATTATCAGTGTAATCACCAACAACCGATGTTGGACGTGGTATGATTAAATCAGATAGTAACTTCCTTTGGGTAACCGTACTCCAAGGTCTAAGGTCATTTACTTATAGATTCTATCGAAGCCTTGTGACATATCCAGCTGTCACTTTCTCGATCTCAAGAATCTTACAACCAACCTTCACTCGTCTCATTAAGTCATTTCACGAACAGTCAAAATCTGAACATATGCGCAAAATCTCCAGTCCTACCTTCAAGCATTAAATGCTAAATGCCTACATTTACGGAAGTGGTGTGAACAGAATTCACTCCTTATCCATAAATTCACTAGCATCTTCTAGGTAGACTTCTCGGTTTACATAATAATGTTAACCGTTATTTTGCAACCAATTATCTTAATCGAGTTTAGCAGTGTATTGTAGTACATCAATAACTATATAGGGCAAGTCTATGGTTTCTTTCTCAGTGAGAAACTTTCCACTAGGAGGCAGGCTGAGCATGAGTCCCAAGACTATGCTATAGCCTATTTATGAGCATGGAATACTCTATTCTCTGCTAAAATCAGAGACTCCTCCTCGTATTCTTTTGATAAACTAAATCGCATTTCGAGTAGTTATCAGACAAAATGTCACCACTCAAAAACTCCCACTAGCTTGTATCTCTCACTAGACCCCAAAGGTCATGATGAACAAGCTATGTTACCTCTTCAAATCTTTTACCCTCTCCCGATTGAAAGGAAACTTAGTCATTATTCCTTTGAGATAGTGTTCCCAGACTGGGAGATAGGAATCACCCTTAGCCAGTCTTCAAGTCTTATCTCTAGGATATATGCACTAATTAATAGATATTGAAGGGTCTTTTATCTTAATACGGAAACCATTCGCCTATAATAGTTTAAGACGTGTTACATATACCTTTTCAGCATTTCCTAGTGGTTCTGACTTTATCAAACAAAAGTCCGAGTCTCAGATTCGTACTACAAATGTCATTTTCACTTTCTATGAGGGAACAATATATCGAGTTGAAAGTGAATCCATTTGTTTCAACGAATCAGTAAATGAAAAAATAAATTTTTCTCGTGATATTCAAGGATAGAATCCAAATTCATTTCCTTATATCACTCCCACTATTCTATTTGGAAAAAAAAGCGCCCGTTGTCTACTCTATTAATTGTTAATAATGCACGACTTCCTTGTTCTTCCAAAGAACTAAGCTACCGAGTCAAGTTACTCGGTTAAGAAAGTCGCTAAGGATTCATTGGTTAGTGATCCAAATCACTTTCCTTATCCTATACTTTCTTTAATTAATGTTTGGTTTAGCCTCAAAACTTGATTAAGATGATTAACACTTATAGACATTCTTTCCCATTCTTAACTTTCCTTAAAAGGAAATAGTCTTGAACTAGCATTCGTATGAGTAGACACTACTCGTGAATCGTGGGATGTCTAATGAAAGCGTTACCCAGTGGGACTAATTTTCTAAATTAGAAAAACATAAGACAAAAGCTCCCACTAGTTTATCGGTTCCAAATACCGTCTAACTAGCGACACTTTAAATTATGATTCTCCAATTTTTCTATTAGAAAATTTCTTGTGTAGACACTACACCATTAAAATTCACTAGAAGAATTTTATCGTCCCAATCATCTTTCAAATCGACTACGATGCCTCTCGTTCAACACGATTGACAACAGTGACATACTTATTTACATCACTTAAGTCTTGAAGGCTCCAGATAAATATCTCTTCCGAAAAATTAATCGCATGTAAGATCAATAATTGCAACGTTCTAGTTACTTACCACTTTTAACGAAGTCATTACTAGTCAATTTTACACTAGCGTCTAGCACCCTAGAGATATATAAATAGTTGTAAATAAAATTGATGAAGATAAATCCAAATCATACACTACTAATAAATTTTAGGAACATAAACTAAGTACTTATAGTCTATCCTACTGTTCCAAGGATTTAATCTAACGCCTCAGTGCCGCCTTAGGGTAGGTCAAAGAGGTTTCGATTAATATTGAAGATCGATTGAAAATCGAACATCTCATTTGTGATCGTCAATCACCTTTCCTTTTTCAGCCAAGGTACTACCAAAAATACCCTTTATGAGTGTGACCCATCTGTCTGCATTTTTAGGTAGACCCTGAGTGTGCCGCCATAGGTCGATCGGTGACCGGCGAGTACCCAAAATCCTATCCTTTCGGAGACCAAGCCTTGAATTTTGATAGCGGTGAAGGCCTTCCTTAGGGGGCGAAATCAAAGCCGCACGAGGCGTCACCATTCTCTCACGTTGCTTGTGTCAGCAGTAGAGGCCGTGGGGTCGGATGTTGCCTCTCCCGCCTCACTCAATATTTTGAAAAAGTGGTGGGTTTATTGATCACGTTTTTGGACTTGATGTTACATTAAGGAACAATAAATCATAGGCCCGAATGTTGTCGGTTATGTGGGCTAGCCCACCCGACCTATTCGTTAGAACATATGTGGCCGCCGGACGGGTCAAGGCTAGGAGAGCTCCGTTGAGCCGTAGTGGCTCTTCGGATGGCTCAAGATTGCTGCACCCGTGCAAACGGCACACGTGGAGGTGAAGTCGATTGAGCCGTAGCTATCGTTGACCACCCAACCGTGGTTAAACCACTTTCGAACCTGTTTGCCCGTGATTATACAATCCTTAAACATCAAACATTCACGTAGACACTACGGAACAAAAACGTAATCTCGTCTTAGGTAAGGTGGAATTCACCGAGAATCCAACACCCTAACCACGAGGTTTTGGATTTTACTCCTTATGCTTTCGCAGAGTGGGATTCACCGAGAATCCATCACCCAACCTCGACGATTGAAAAAAACCCGTGTTCCTCGGTTTTTACCCTAATTAGTTTCTAATTAATATCAAACAATTAATTAAAACTAATCGTGTGTTTTATACATGCCTAACTAATTCCTCGAATTAATTTCTACATGTATGCATATGGAGTGGAATTCATGATATGATGCATGTCATGGCAATTTTCCAGTTCTACTCATACAATCTACACATGTATACTAGTGCGGAAAATAAACACCGAGATGGACCGTTGGCACCCCCGTAACTAATCTATTCGAAAATAAATTAAAACCCTAATCTGCTGCTGTTTAGAATCTTCGACGATCGGCATATCAAACGAACTCGGATCGGGACGAAACTTTCCAGATCTGATCTTTATTCTTCGGACTTCACGATGGACGGTCGGATCGGAGCTATGACCTGTCAATCTTCATCAGTGAGCCGCCCAACTTGCTGCTGAAACAGATTCTTACAGCAGCGCATCATTTACTTCCCGAGGCCGATCGGGGATCAAGATGAATCGATCGTCCTTAAAATTTTATCTCAAGTCCAAAACTCCATGATTATCGATCTGACTGGTCAGATTTTCGTTTCAACGGTCTAATATATTCCAGAAAATCGAGGAAGTCACAGTTAGGGTTTCTGTGAATCCTGCGTTTTTCTGTTACAGCTGCCTCTTCTCATCAACGAACGGATATCCAAACGGACTCTGATCGACGCCAAATTTTGTGGGATTGTTCATCAACTTCCAATCTTGATTCTGACTGGAGGGATCTTTGATTTAACGGCTCAAACAACGGAAAAAACGAAAAGACTAAATAGCTAGTGTACAGATCTATTTTCCGGAAATTAAACTTGCAATAAAAATAAATTACATATTTTCATATACTCACGTAAACGAAATTTTCATCGTTTATATGAGTTTACAATAGATCTAATGGGTAAACAGTGTCAACCCCCAATCCATCTCTTCAACCATAACAATTTATCACTATCAATGCATAAAACAATAAATAAGATTTACCTACATTCATTTCCACTCCTTTATGTCGTTTAATTACGATTATGACTATATAAATCGTGGAACCTGGCTCCGATACCACATGAAGGATGCAGGTTCTTAGATCTAAACGAATTAGATCTGCGCACAGCGGATGGATCACGATTTATATATCAAAACACATAATTAAAGGACTTAAACTACTACAAGGGGGTTTAAGATCATGTTACCAATAACGGGAAGAGAAGCCTTGATCTTCCGATGTGTTCTCCAAACGGCGGTTGGTGGACACCCTTCTTGATACACGAACCTCCTTGATATGCAACACCAAGAAAAACTCCATGTTTTTCTTCCTCTAAAACCCTAGACAAGAAAAACAAATTTTTCTCTCTTTTTCTAAGGTGGTGGTCGAATTATGCCCTTCTAATTTCCCTTGGAATAACTCTCCTTTTATAGGAGAGTAAATCCTTGGCCTCCAAGTTTCTAATTAAATAAATAAATAATTATAAAGAAATCACAATAAAGGATAATTCCATTTATAAAAGATTGTGATTAATCAATCAATCAATTACAAATCAATTATCTTTTATTCATTAATCACTTACCAAGTAAATAATTAATCACACAAGAAAATCAATTCTTGCATTTTAAGAGGTAGAGGCGCCACCTAGTAGGGTTTCAAGCCCACATAAAATGTCTTTTATGTGTATTATATTATTTAGCCCAACTAAATAATATTCATGCATATCAATTAATTAGCCCAACCAATTAATTATCACTTTGAGGCCCAAATAACAAGAATATCATTCAATTACTGAAGCCACATCGGGGACCATGGACTATAACCAAGTAGCTCAATAATTAATTATTCATCGAACATAATAAGTACATTAATTATTAATTCCGGGATTACGCCACAATAAACCCAAATCGAACTCTACCGATTATAGATGTATACTTATACTCAACCCATATAGAGTAAATAAGCGTCCATTGATATAATCACTACATACGGATTAACCCTCCATAGATCATCCATTCTCGAGTGGGAAGTCTCCGTGAACCCGACTCGAATATCTTATCCTTATTTACCATCAACCCCCGATGATCAATTAGTACACATATCGACTAGTAGCTAATTAGTCAAATGTGAACTCCGGGATCGATCACTTTCTTAGGGATAACAAATAAGGGGATTGTCTCTCTACTTCCCGAGGAAGGAATGGATTCCATGTCTGTGAAAATCGAACTACTCACTCATCGGAGATAGTGCCAATGAGAAGTGGCTTGGAACACATATTTAAGTGAACCGTAACTCAACACATCAAACACTACCCGGGACAAGCAACCACTCGTGATCACCTCAGATTAAGGTTGATCCATATATGATCATCTAATGATTTAATAAGATTCCTCGATTACGGAATTATACGAGAAATTCAGATTAAATCGGTCATCCTATATATAAATGCCATCATATATAAATGCCCCACGTAGGTACCTCTACACCGGCAATCCGGATAAGACTATCACACCCTAAGGTGTTTCAGGCGCATTATTGGTGTTTTAATCAAGAGACCCTAAACTCGATTAAGTTCACCACGGACTATGATTTAAGTATTTCACCACTAACTCAATGCTCACGTGCATGCCATACATCGAGTTAAGCGGTTACATACTTGATATACTTAGGGGTTTGCAAAGCAGATGTATTATTTACAAGCACAAAGCAAGTAATAATAGGTGAGATAAAATCTGTCATCCATTGTTAAAAACAATTACACAAATTGTCTTTCGGGCACTACACCTAACACAATTCGTCTTGAAAAGCTTCGTAAACTGCATTGCAAGATCACCAATCAGATTGTCGGGTCCAATATCCACTCGAAACACTTCAACCTTTAGCTCGGTTCATTTCTCTATCGATTAACTCTTATATTCAGCCCAAATGATGCTTAAACACTCATCTATCTATCAATAAAACCATAGCTCACATAGTAGCTTCTATTTCTAGCAAATAACGCATAAAATACATGGTTAATACACATAATACCAATTTCGTCCCCCCGGACATGGCTTAGTGACATTTAGCTAATTAACCCCTGATTTCATACATATTATACCCATTGAGAACTCAAATCCAGGGTAGATTGATGGTAAATAATGGTACCAATTTGACCGTCATCACTCCATTACCGGGAATATCAGTCTTTCGGTCTTTCCAACGTGGAGGTCACCTAGAAAGTCTACACACGGCGTAGAGAATGAGAGCTATCTCCATCACTCCTTGAGTCCGGCTGAGTTCTCGCACAAAGGAGAAGTCTCGGAGTTCATCTCACCAGAAAGAGAAAATGTAACTTTAGCATAACTTGCACGAAACTCACAAGTTAGCGTTTGTAAAATCACCTCTTTAGTTGTGTTCTTCGTTGAAGTTTGTGCTTTTAGTTAAGTTATCACAGTTTGGGGAGCATTGTGCTCGTGTATGTGTTAAAAAGCCTAGATAATACCGAGCTTGCATTTGTGAAATCACCTCTCTCGGTATCTTCAAGGTCCGGCTTCACCATTTTGCCAGAAAAACCCCATATTTCACTTGTGTTATTGTCATATCGAGCAAATACTGTCAAAATAAACCCTTTTTGTGCGTCAGAGATAGTGTGTGCATTGATAGGAAATGGCTGTACAAATCTTTGGGGTTATTGCGTTTGAATCATCACTTTTTTTCCCCTGAAATTCGTATTTCCGGCCGGTATGTCACCCGAACCATCACCATCCAAAAGATCTCAGAACAGTTCTCCAAAAGTCAAAGAAAGTACCAAGTGGTTGAGGGTGTCAGAAAGGGGCAGGTTGTCACAGTCAGTAGCGATCGAATTAGCAAGTCTCATCTCCAAGCCAAATCAGCTCGCTTATCCAGTGATGGAAGGAAGTAAGGGATCACCACTAATACCACACACCGTGGCGAGGTGGGCACTCAATATCAGGCCCGCGGGAAAGGCGGAGGAGAGACATTCGATAATCCCACTATAGATTGGGATGAATCGCCGAAAGAGGTTCTGGCCGCGAGTGATGCCTGAAACGACTTGAATCGGAAAACTAAATCTAAGGGGGATATTACGGCCTTAGAGGGGGCTCGCAAGGAAAAGGCCGCAGTGGGCGTGCTTAGGCCGCAACACAGTAAAGAGATTGCACCAGAGACGGTACATGGATTCCAAGAGGATCCTGAGGTCACACAAATAAAGGAGTATGGTAAGTTTGTGGAAACAATGTACCAGACTAATTCACGGCTAGAAGCTCTGGGCCTGGCACCATTGTCGGTCCTGGCTATGAATCCCCCTAGGGCCGAGGTCAACCCTAAGGCGCCAAGCAAAGGTTGCCCCAGTCAACCCGAAAGAGTAGATATTGAGGAAAGTGTTCAATCGTCGGGTCGTAAAGGCCGCAGGTAGGGTCAAGAGGTCGTTCAAACTTTGGCTCAACCCGGTCGCAATAATCAGAAAGAAAGGATAGATAAAAGATGATCAGCTTGAAAAAGATTGGGTGAAAAGGAAAGGTCCCCAGCCTAGAGCCTTATGAGTCTTCCAGAGAGAGAGGTAACTCCCAGGAAAGATGGGAGGAATGAATACGATGCCCATATAATCATAAGGGAAAAACGAGCTCTTCAAGAGGAGTCACAAAATCATACGGACTCATGGCACATGACTGTGAAAGCAGCTGATCCACCCCCGTCTAGGCAAAGGTTTGACCCTATTATGGCCGAACAAATAGAAGTAATGAGGAAAGAAATTGTAGAGCTGAAGAGGTTGAGGCCCACTGAAAAAGCCGCCCCAATCTTTGGGATCGATGTACTCGCCAGAAAAATCACCGAAACATTGCCCACCAGCAAAGAGAAGGTTAGCTATCCCAGTTACAATTATTACAATAGGAAAAATTGTCCAAATGATTGGCTCACCACATTCCATGGTCGCATCACTTTAGCGACTCAGAACAGGTCAACATGGTGCATGGCCTTGGCCGGCAGCATGCAAGACAGGGCCGTCTTATGGGTCCGCGGGCTTTCTCGTGGTTCGGTCGAAAGCTGGGAAGATCTGTTCATAAAAGAATTCAAGTCATCGAGCAGGCCAAAGAAAGCCATTGAGGATCTTTATGATGTCCGCATGGGGGAAATAAGTCAGTAAAAGACTACTATAAGCGGTTTATCATAATCCACGATCAGACAAGAAATATCCCCGACGATGCAATCATAAAATGCTTTCTTGCCGGAATAACCAAGGGCCTAATGAAGATGAAATTTAACTTACGGCTACCAAATCAGGCCTAAGGGAAATGCTGGAGAGGGCTAGAATGATCGGGGTGAGTGAAGCGCCGTCTTCTAGAAAATCATAATCAAGGCGAGAGAAGCACTCACAAAAATAGGATCGCGGTAATGATCATAGGAAAGAGCATGGCAAGGATGCGAATCAGGATCGCGAGGCCAAGAGGCCATAAAAATTCAACGAAAATGATTTTGTCCCGCTTAATACCAAGGCCTCCCTGATACTCTTTGAAATCCGGGAACACTTCGATAGACCGAGGCCCATGAAGAGCGATCCTAGCAATCGTGATAAGTCGAAGTATTGTAACTACCTCAAAGATCACGGTCATGTTACGGATGAATGCTTCACTCTGAGAAGGGAAATTGAAAGATTGATCGAATAGGGACCCGTTGCTAAGTATAAACGTGATGCAGAAACCGGCGCCACTAAAGGGCGGAAACCTCGTGTCTATCAAAAGGAGGTTCAAGTCATTCATGGGAGTCTCCCCAGCAACAGTCAGCTGAAATCACAAATACACTCAATCAACACATGCAGTTTCGAGAAACAGATAGTCTTGGGAGAAACGGAAAAAGGAATCTCGTTCACTAAAAGTGAACTTGATGGGAGTCAACTTTACTGTACTTTGGTGTGCAGTTGAACCCCCGTTTATTACTTTATTGGCATGTTTTGGGTAGTTCTAGACCTAATTAAGAATAATATCGAGAGTTATACGTACCGGGAGTCAAACTGTCACATCAATAGTAAATTCCGCCTTTTTAGCGATACTTATCTCTTTTCCGAGCATTTTTGTCTTGCGGAATTACGCGTGGTGTTTGTTTGTATATGTATTGTAGGACTTAGGTGACTCGAGGACCCGGAAGGTAATGTTTTGGATTGAGAAACATGGTCATGGCACAAAAGTAGCATGAAAGTGAAGAGAAATCAAGTTTGGAGTGTAATCAAGGCAAACTGGCGTTTGCTCTACCCAAACTGGCGTTTGCTCTACCCAAACTGGCGTTTGAATCAAGCTCTGGCCAAACTGGCATTTCGATGGTTCAAATGGGCATTCATAAATTTGGCATCAAATACTAGAAGTTAGAGTTTTAGACGGACGAGCATCCAGATCACCCCAAACGCACGTTTGGATGGGTTCAGCCCGAATCAAGGAAGCTCATACAAGACAGCGTTCAGGCAACCCAGACGGGTGTTTTCCCTCAAGACATGATCCATCAACCGAGCATTCCAGGAAAGTAAACACTGGTCCACTAAAGACGAAACCCTAGTAACATCAAGATATCCAGGCAGACGAGTGTTCACTATGGCTCAAACGCTCGTCTAGCACCGACAGTAGCAGAAATTGACCTAGCACTATAAATACGCAGCTCATTCAGAATTTTAAGACATATACCGACTTTAGACATATTTGGGGCGATTGTGGTGCAGTTTTAGTGTAGGTTGATCTTCCTTTGATCATTTGATTCCGTAGAAAACATCCTTGATTCTAAACACTTTTTATAGCTTAGATTTACGTTTCAATATCAAAGATTTGGCTTTTTGGTGCAATTACTTCTTCATACTTTCCTAGATCTGATTTTCAGCAATTTTATGGTAATGACTTCTCTTTTATTTTTTGTCTTTAGTTTAATTTCTGCTCTTTATTCCATTATCAGCATAATCCTGAGTAGCTAATTCCATGTGTAGTCGAATTATATGAAAGCGAGCGAAAACCGTAAGGGGGGATGAGATTGGGATTTGTGTAGTGCGTAATTTAATGTTTAAACGATTAATCCAAGTCCTAAAACTGATTATAACATCGTTGAATTAGTTTGATCACCTAGTTCACTGTCACACACATCGAACTTCTAGATGCATTTTGCGGTGAGATGTGGGAAAAGAGGTTTTAGGATCGTTGTGTAGATTCGGCCTAGTTGTTAGGTCCATTTCCAATACAGAGGTTTGTCATCATTATTCTAGCAACTCTAGAACTTAATCATGTTAGGATAATCGGTTTTCTAAAGGGAGAGTCGGTTAGCTTCACATAGGGTGTTTAGATCGAGTTGCTTAGTCTAATCACTAGAATTAGGAGTTCGTACCCGTGGATGTCGTTAAACTACATAGGATAGGTAGGTCGGTTAAGACACGCGCGTCAAGTCTTCCCTAAGGGGTAAAAGTAGCTCCTAGGATCATATTTCGGCTATACTCTTTAATATTTAGAAGTAAACTCGTTAGTATAATCTTTATTTCTGCATTAGTATAATATCCTCCACCATTATTTTGATCTGAATTAAGTTCTACGTCAGCTTTGGTACTTAGACATTACTCCCTGTGGATCCGAGCTTGTGACCACTATACTCCCATTGACTCGATACTCTGTCGGTGAAAGTTAGCGGTTAAGTATTTTGCTATCAGAACTCACAACTGTGGAGGGTCCAATGGAGATACCAATCATCCTAAAAGTTGGAGTCAACCGGAGCAGACCGCGACGTCATTTATTTTGATTGTCTCAAACAGATTGGATTTGGAGAGGCCAAACTGAAGCCCTACCTCGGGGTGTTAGAGGGTTTCACCATTGACACAGTAAGGGTTAAGGGCACGATCGACCTCAACATCACTCTAGGTGACTATGAGCCAGTGCGAACTGAGGTAATAACTTTTTTCATCATTGGTCTTACCTCTTATTATAATATGATCCTGGGAATCCCGGCCATGAAAATATTCCAAAGGGTGTTGTCCATCCCTCACTAAAGAGTAAAGTTCCACATTGGAGAAGACATTGGGGTCGCCATTAGCCGACCAGTGTTTTTGCTCGAGTACATGACCAAGAATAGGGTCGACTCCAAAAAACATAGAATTGAGGGGTTTAGTATGGGCACGGGCCAAGTCGCCATTGTAAGAGAGGTCATTGATAAAGTTGTGGAGGCTGAGACACTGCAGGTTCGGATCAGCCAAACTTCACAGCTGATGACGAGCAGATCGAGGCTATCATAAACGAAGAATATCCCAATCAGAAAGTAAAGATCAGATCTCAGACAACAGAAAATGAAAGAGATGACCAGATCGAGCTCTTGAAAGATATTGTGGACTCTTTTTCCTGGGAGATAACGGATATGAGGGGTTTGGAGTCGGAGGTTGCACTACGCTATCTAAGGATCGACCCCAACTTCAGGCCAATCCAAGCAAGAGCACGTCAATTCTCTAGAGAAAATAAGGTCACTATAAAGGGCGAGGTCGAAAAACTCTTGGCAGCGGGCATAATCAAGGAGCTTCAGTATCCAACTTGGTTAGCAAACGTTGTCATGGCAAAGAAGCACAACATGAAGTGGCAGATGTGTGTTGACTTCACCGACCTAAACAAGGTCTGTCCAAAGGATCCATATGCACTACCACGAATTGACAAAATGTAGATGGGATTGCAGGTTTCGAAATGCTAAGCTTTCTGGACGCCTAATCAGGCTATCATCAAGTGAAAATGTCCGATTATGACAAGGAGTTGACCGCCTTTAAGGCCGCTGGCGGGCTCTACTATTATGAAATGATGCCGTTTAGTTTGAAGAACGTGGGCTCAAAGGGATTTTTGGGCTTTATGTTGAGCCAAAGGGATTTCAAAGCAAATCTAGAGAAGATAGAGGCTCTAATAAGTATGAGCAAGCCGACCACGATCAAAGAGGTGCGGAGGCTAAATGAGAGGATAATCGCTCTGGGCAGGTTCATCTCCAAATGCTTATAAGAGTCTACCCTTCTTCAAAATCCTCAAAGGGAACAAAACCTTTTCTTGGATAGGGGAATGCTCGTAAGACTTCAAAGATCTCAAGGCTTATCTGTCAAGCCCGCCAGTGCTGACTAGTCCTATGTTTGGAGACGTTTTGCTTCTATATTTAGCGGCCTCGCACTGGGCTATCACAGTTGCACTTGTCAATGAGGATTGTACCTTCAAAATCACATTTATTATGTCTATAAAGCTCTCAGTCCCGTTGAGAGTCGCTATTTTAATATTGAAAAGTTGGCCAACTGTGTTGTCATAGCCGCCCGAAAATTAAGGGCTTACTTTTCGTCACACACTATTACTGTGTTATCAGACGCTCCATTATGCCAAATCCTCCACAGGCAAGACCTATCTTGTCGATTGCTGCAATGGGCCATTGAGCTAACAGAATTTGACATCCGGTATGAGCCTCCGAAAGCTATCAAAGACCAGGCCTTACCCGACTTCATAGTAGAAACAAGATTTAATGAGGAACAACCGGAGTGTTGGTCCCAGAGAAGGGTGAAACTATAGTCGGGGGGGTGAATGACTATAGTGGAGTTTCAAAAACTTTTTTTTATTTAAAAGCTTTTGGGCAGCGGATAAGTCCCTTCTTACTATGATGTTGTTAAAATCAGTTTAGACAATCATAGATATAAGTTATGATGTAGGCGATTAAGTAAGTGTTGTAAAGTAAATTGCGAAATTAAATTGACACAAGGCTTATAGTGGTTTGGGGTGGTGTAATCCCTTAATCACTCTTCTTCTCCGTGATGATTGGAGGAATTCACTATTGTTTTCACAGATACAATAGTATGATTGTCCTTGACTTCCCAAGCTTCACAATCTGCAAGACTATCACTCCTTGACCGCAACGGCTTGGTGATTCATCTTCTTCCTTTGTGCTCCTTGAGATCAAAATCCTTCAACAACTATCACAGATTCAACTCTTTCTCGATTGCCTCTGATTCGCTTGTGCTTGATTGATGTGAATGTGATTCACACACTTGCTTGATCAATCTCAGTTATGAATATGACTTTGTAGTTCTGATATTTGAGTTGATCACTAGATGTATCCTTGTAAGTTCAGAGAGAAGGCTTTTCAAATTGACAGAGTTTCTGCTTTCTTTCTTTTTTTGAATCGTTGTTTTCTTTTTCTGTCAATGCCTTCTATTTATAGCCTTGAATAACCTTGGTTTTTGTAATTCCGTCCGTTGGCTATATTAATGAGGGAATAATCCTTGATTTCATTCTTGATTCCCCCTTAATTGTATTCTCCTTGTTTTCAGTGATCGGATTCTTTCTTCAAACGTATAGCAGAAAATCCGTCCTTGATTGGTCCTTTAATGATTGTGCATTTAATGCATGATCTGCTGAATCTTCATCGTATATCAAATTTGATCTTGTGAATGTCTCTTCGCCGCTTTTAGAATGGTAGAGTGAGCCTTCTGACTTAGCCGTTCATTCTTTCTTTGCTGTTCTCTTTGCCGAAAGTCGATTGTACTCACCGATTCACTTTGTTTTCTTCTTGTTCTAGTTATTGAAGAGTCTTTGTACTTCATCGATCCTTGATTTGGATGAGACCGGTGTACACCATTTTTGACTATTGAGTTTCATCACTTAAAACATGACTTAGACTTATCCAAGGTCATCACGAGACTTCCTTGGTTATAAGGCGAGATCATAATGTCTTATTTCTTCTCTCTTTGGTGCTTGGGTGGCTTTCCTTTGCCGAATATCTGCTTTTGCTTTGCCGTCCTACGAACTAGTACAATACTTGTCGACTCAACTTATACAACATGTCGACTCTAAGTAAAGACTTATACAGAGAATTCTAACTTATTTCAGGCTTGCTATAACAATATTAGTATGGCCATCATCAAAACATAATAAAATGTTCCTAACAATTTCCCCATTTTTGATGATGCCAAAACCCTCATAAGCCTGAACATAAGTAATCAAAAATATTCATAATAAAGAACATAACAATTTTATTCATCCATCAAGGGGCAATGAGCTCCAAAAATTTATTCAACTGTTACAAACTACATTTTGCTTAATTCAGCCTTGTACCTTTTGAGCTTTGTAGTCTGAACCTCTTCAATGTCTTTCCAATCAATTTCTGGAAACTTCCACTTCCAGTAAGCCAAAGCTGTGTATTCAGATACACCCTGAAAAACTCTTTTGGCAAAAAGTCTATTGAAATCAGGCATGGTCTCATTGGCCTTAGGTTCTCCAAAATATTTTTCAAGTCTTTCCCTAGCCTCAGCAATGTGTGAGTCTGCAAATTTGAGACTTTTGTAGAGACCCCACTGTTCCTGTTTCTCCAATTTCCCCATGGGATTGAAGAATCTTGCCATGTATTTGAAATCTTCTTGTTGTTCAGCTGGCAAGTCTTCTGGTCCCTTTGCAGATAGTGGTATGGCTGAACTTGGTTTGTTGTTGGTCTGTTTGAGAAGTGCAAATTCTCTTTTGACTTCATTTTAGAGTTTGGCCATATCGGTTCTCATCCTTTCATCCTCGATAGTTTAGCCAATCAGCCCAAGCTTCATCTTGTGAGGAGTGAGGATAAAGTCCTTCTCAGACTCTGAAAAATTCTCTTACATAGTCCAAAGACATCTCGCATCATATCTCGCTTTGCTTTGGTGACCAGTGTATGTTCTGTGGCTCACCAAGATATTTGGAGTTGTTGTTGCCTCTCTGGTGTTTCCTCCGTGCCGAGATGTGTTGACTGACAGATCCTCTCTGCTGGCTGGATCCAGGCCTTTGCTGTCTGCCGGACCTGTCTCTATCATCATCTCTTCTTTGCATAGGGTGAGGAAATCCAATGCAGGTTCCTTTGTGGCTTTTCTCTTTCTTCTCTCGATCCTTCTTTGTTGCTCTTCTCGCTTCATTTCGATCCTTATTTCTCTGTCTCTTGCTCTCAATTGTTCTTGGTGAAATTAGGGGTTTGATAGTTGATCCTTCAGTTCAGGCTTATCCTTACTTTCCCTTTTGGCAAAGATCCTCCCTTTCTTTGGAGTAAGATGCTATTTGTGGCCTGTGGCCAGGCCGATCGAGAGAGTCAAGCTTTGATTCAATGGAAGTGAATGTGGATGATGATCAGACGCTTTTTCATTTACACCACGAAGTTTAGTGCCAAATGCCAACGCCATTGATTCATTTTCTTGGGAAATGTCTTTGTCGAGCCCCGCAAGATTGTTAGTGATATTTATATTAAGTCGCTTCATCGATTTCCCTGTTGTTGAACCATAATGTTTTGTGCATCAATATATTCTACAATGGCACGAAACTTGTGTTCAATGGAGGAACTTTTGTCATTGAATCTTTGAAGGCATGGATCTCGAGATACATGGCTTGTCGCTCAATTCTTCACCAGCCAGGTCTCGCCGCTTTCAAAAGTTTTAGTTGTAATGCTAGTTGCCAGCTGAGAGAGTTTGTGCCTTGTGTTAGCTGGTTCAGTCTCATTTGTTGTCCCCTTGTTTTGATGTTGAATGACATCTGCTCCAGTTTCCAAATCGTCAAGAATTTGGGTAGATGTATATGCTAGAGTTGCTTGAGCTGCAGTTCCCCCTATCTCTGTGCCGGGGTTGTCTTGATTGGAGTGGCGTGGTGAACCAAAGTGTCCACACAATGTGTGTCGTAAATGAACGCTGATGCATGCAGCGGTTGAGTAATTGTCTTTCTTTGGAGTTGTAGACTTGCCGGAGGCTTGTGGTTTCAAAAAGGTACGAAGGAGAGTAGTATCATCAATTGCATCTGGTGCAGGAGAGTCCTCTTCTTTGTCTTGACCAAGATCATCATCATGATGATCATTATCATCATTATCATCATGATCATCACCATCATCCTGATGATCATCTCCACCATCATCTGAGTCGTCACTTTGTCTCCCAGAGGTGTGGGGCAACTTTGCCTTGGCTGCATCAACCAATTCCCATAGTGGGGATTCATCAAGTACTCCTACAAGAGTTGTGAAACCCAGAAAATCAAATAACCATGCTTCTTCAGCAAGCATATGGTATGTGTCTTGAAGTTGTTGTCTGGAATCCCCTTCCTTCCATTCAAGATATTCTGCAATTCGATCATCTATATCGTTTGCAGATAAATGTACAGCCTCTTCTGGAGAGTCCTCATCGTCTTCAGTGTTTTCTTCATTTGGATGCTGTTCATTCTCACTGGCATTTGCTTCTTCTGTCTTTGTGCTTCCTAATCGTAATCCGCCTTCTTCTTCTTCATCAATCAATTTCCCAAAGTCTATCTTTTCCGGACTTTCGCGGACCTTTGTTTCTTTCTTTGTCCTCGAGGTGTTGTGTGAGGATTTCTTCCTCTTTCCTTCTCCTGCCTTCTTTTGTGGTTTGACATAAGTAAACATGACTTTGGATTCATGCAGTCTGTTGAGTTGTACAGTGGGGACTTTGAGACATTGCAACAGATAGTGCAACTGTATCCCGTATGACTTTTTCACCCAGAATTGTCCTTTCATTGTCTTTCCCTCTTTTATCGCTTTTTCGCCTGCTTTTACTTCACCTTGGATTTGTTCTTTGATTCTCAAAAAGAAGTATTTTGCCCAATTAAATTGTAGCTTGTTATAAATGATTCCCATTAGCCGCATCCTAATTTCTGTCATGGCATGATTTGCTCTCAACTTTCCTTCAATGGTTTTGCCAATTAGGGCACTAAACTCATTAAAAGGTCGCTTCAACTCAGATCCGAGACAGTTGACTTTTGTGGATCCCTGGTTTGCCGCTTTGGCAATGATTGCCTGCAGTCGCCCAAGTCTGTGGTACCAATGTCACTTTTGCTTGACCCTTATTTGAAAGTTTGAGATGTTTTCGAATTACCTTTGCTGTAATCACAACGTCTTTGCCATTTACAGATGCTACAATCTTGTCTTCTTCGAACTTGTCACCTTCTTCAGTAGGGAGCCCATGCACGTATTGTGCAGATTTCCAGAAAGAAATCAGACTTTCATAGCACACCTCAGATATTGGAGGATTGAGGAAGGTGGATAATTTTAGTTTTTCGGAGCCTGCTGCCAACCGTTTGGCATGCTCATCATTTCCACACAGTTTCAGGTAGTGTTCTGCTTGGAAGAATGAACCAGTGGCAATCGATTTTTCGAACCCAGCTTGGGTGATTGAGGAAGATGATGCCATTTCTGAGAGGGAGAGGGGTTTGAAAATGAACTTGAGTTTGCAATAGAGATAAACAAGAGTAGGGTTTGTAATTTGCAAGAGAGCGTAAAGATTTCTGAAAATCTCTAAGTCTTGTTTATATAGGCGATTTTGGGTAGTGTGAACGTGGTTTGAATATGGAAGGATTTAGTGACATAATGGCGTGATTTTGTGTATGAAAATCGCGATATTCGAGGGAAATGGGGGTGTGGTTTGAGGCAAGTAATGATAGAGCCCGTGAATCGAGGAGTTTATAATTCGAAAAGTAATATAATTACCTCTATGATCATAAGTTGATCGCCACGTGTGTACTGAATAATCCTCCATAACTTCCTTATTCTCCATGTGTAATCAGAATTGATTTTGTTCACACTTTTAATTTGTCCAAGTCTTTATTTCGGTGAAGTGCCTTCATTTGGTCACTTAGCCGTCCCAATAGGTTCTTCACTTAGTTGCGCCATTTGATCGTTTCTAACAATCGCTTAAGTTACCTTCATTTGGATACTAGTGCCTTACATGAAGCATCTCCTGTAACGGCAAAGGTCGTACCAGTTAATGAAGTCACTTAGCCGATTACTCCAGTTAGCCGTTGTTTGATACTTAGTCAATTTCAATCATCCCTAACTCGATTCTCAACATACTAAATCTTTCATAACGAGTGGTTTAGTGAAGATGTCAGCAGATTGATCTTCGGTGGGTATGTATTTTAGGATGACATCTCCTTTTTCAACATGGTCTCGATGAAATGATGTCTTACATCAATGTGCTTTGTTCTTGAATGCAATCTTTGGATTTTCATGAATGAGATATTGCACTTGTGTTATCACACATGATTGAATTGTTCTCTCTTCCACTCCATAGTCCATTAGCGGTTGTCTTATCCACGGTGCTTGTGCACAAAACACCTACCTACTCTTGCTATATATTCTCGCTTGTTTGTTGATGTAGATATGGAGTTTTGCTTTTCTTGAACCAAGAGACTAGTGCGGTTCCTAGCATTTGGCAAGTTCCAGAGGTGCTCTTTCTATCTATTTTGCATCCATCATAGTCCGAGTCGAATATGATATCAATGTAAGTCCTCCATCTTTTGGATACCAAATACCAACATTTATAGTGTTTTTCAAGTATTTGATTATCCTTTTATTTGCTAGAAGATGTGATTCTTTTGGTTGAGCTTGAAATCTTGCACACACTCCTACCGCAAATGCTATGTCAGTGCGCTTGCGATTAAGTATAATAATGATCCAATAATTCCTCTATACATTTTCTCGATCAACATCTTTTCCTCCATCATCTTTTCCAAGTATGACTCTGGCACACATTGGTGTGTCTCATTGTGCCACTTGTATCCATCCCATACTTGTGTATCAAATCTCTTGTATACTTTGCTTGACTAATGAAAATGCCATCCTTCATTTGCTTTACTTGAAGGCCAAGGAAGTAGTTTAATTCTCCCATCATGCTCATCTCAAATTTGCTCTTCATCAGTTTGCAAATTTCTCACACATTTTTCATCCTCTCGATCCAAAGATTATATCATCAACATAGATTTGTACTAGCAATGTGCTTGCTTCTTCCTCCAGTTTAAATAGAGTCTTGTCAATAGTTCCTTTGTTGAATCCATTCTTGATCGTAAAGCTGTGATAGTGTTTCATACCGTGCTCTAGGTGCTGTTTGAGACCATAGAGGCCTTCTTGAGTTTGTATACTTTGTCTTCTTTTCCTTTAATTTGAAATCCAGGAGGTTGTTCTACATAAACTTCTTCTTCCAAATGTCCATTTAGGAATGCACTCTTTACGTCCATTTGATAGACTTTGAAGTCTTTGTGTGCGACAAATGCTAGAAAAGTCGATTTCTTCCAATCTTGCTCTTTGGAGCAAAAGTTTCATCATAATCTATTCCTTGACTTGGGAATAGCCTTTTGCAACTAGCCTTGCTTTGTTTCTGACAACAGTTCCTTGCTCATCCATCTTGTTTCTGAAAACCCATTTTGCACCAATGATGTTTGCCATTTCTGGTCTATCAACAAGTTCCCAGACTTCATTTCTTTCAAATTCATTTAGTTCTTCTTGCATGGCTTTGATCTAATCTGCATCTTGGATTGCATCATCTATAGTCTTGGGTTCCACTTGTGATAGAAAACAAGTTAGCATGTGCTCCAGTTGTCTTCTGGTACTAACTCCTATGTGAATATCTCCAATAACTTGTTCTTCAGGATGGTCTCTTAGCCAATTTAGATCTGGTTGAAGTTGTTCTACACTTGGTGCTTCCATGCCTTCATGCTGAGTATGAACTTCAGCTTCAGGTGCTTCTTCTGTTGTGTTGATATGTGGCTCCTCTTGATTTTCAAAAAGATGATTCAGGATAGTAGCTGGTATGGTTGCATTTGTATAGATTTGCCTCTGTGCTGCTTTCTCTTCTTGGTCTTGAAGATCTTCACCATTTGTATATGGTTCATAAAAAACCACATGTATTGATTCTTCAATCACCAAATGTTCTTTTATTGAGTACTCTGAATGCTTTGATGGTGTCTGAGTATCCCATGAAGATTGCTTCATCAGCCTACTCATCAAAGGTATGTAGCTGGTTCCTGTTTAAGACAAAACATTTTGATCCAAACATATGAAAATATGAGATATTGGGTTTTCTACCATTCCATAATTCATATGGAGTCTTTCCATGATATTTGTTGATGATTGATCTGTTTTGTGTATGACATGCTGTGTTTGCTGCTTCAGCCCAAAATCTCTTTGGCAAGCATGCTTCAGCAATCATTGTTCGATCGCTTTGAGAGTTCTGTTTCTTCTTTCTGCTACACCATTTTGTTGTGGAGTTCTGCTGCAGAGATAGTTGATGTAGTACTCCATTTTCTTCACAATAGGTTCGATAATTTCATTTAGAATTCGGTGCCTCTATCGATCCGATCTTGATAATTTTTAGCTCTTTCTCATTCTGAAGTCTTCTCAGCAAGTCTGGTAGCTTCTTGAGTGTTTCTTTCTTCTTGTTCATGAAGATGGTCTAGGTGTACTTTGAGAAGTCATCCACCACTACAAGAGTATATTTCTTACCACTCACACTTACTGGTGTGACTGGTCCAAAATGGTCCATGTGCAACATATGTAGAATTCTAGTTGTGGATTGATAAGGTTTTGACTTTAATGAACTTTTGATCTGCTTTCCTTTCTGACATGCATCACATAGACTTTCTTTCTTGAATGTGATCTCTGGCAGCCCTTCAACTAGCTTGCTTTTTGATAGTTTGTTGATGGTCTTGAAATTCAGGTGATTTAATCTTCTGTGCCAAATCCAGCTTGTTGAATGATTATTCTTGACAAGTAGACAAGTTTCTGCCTTGGTTGTTCTCCAGTCCACAACATACATGTTGTCTTGTCTTCTACCTGTAAGAACTACTGTGTTGGTCTGACTGTGAATCACTTTGCATCCTTCTTTGTTGAAGTGCACATTGTAGCCTTTGTCGTGAGGTGACTGATGCTCATCAGATTGAAGTTAAGTCCCTTGACATATGCCACATTTTGAATTTTTAGATTCTTCTTGAGTATTGTGCCTTCCCCCTTAATCTTGCCAGGGTTTTCTTTTCCTCCAAATGTGACTTTGGGTCCATCAAAAGCTTTGAAATCAGTGAGCCATTTCTTGTTTCTCGTCATGTGTCCGGAACATCCACTTTGCCTATGTACCGGACTTCCTACAAAGCAGTTAATTAGGTTTAGGTACCCAACACTGTTTTGGGTCCATACTTGTTAGCAAACATGCCTCCCATACCTAGTGTGTATCCAAAAGGTTTTCTTTTGGATAATTGAAGTCATCAACTTCATATGTATAAGGCATGGCAGAATAGCTTCTAATATCTTTACAGAAGGTATTCTGATACTTTTCTCTACCTTTTTGTGCCATTGCATCCTTCTTCACTTTCCAATATGCAGTATGAACCCTTTCTTGCTTCATGTGTCTAGGAACAGATTGGTTTTTCTTAAGCACATGATGCATTTTGTAGAATGGTTTCCTCTTGTATTTTGGAGGTGCAACATTCCAATCATCCTCTGAGGGGTAAAGTCCGCCTTTACCTTTCGGATGCCGATTGTTCTTGATTGAGTGGAATGAGGATTTGATTTGTTTGTTTCACTACTTTGGGTTTTTGACTTCACCGGAACAGGATGATCTGTTGGAATCATGGTATGTCCCTTTCTAAATTTTGGTCCACTAGTGGTTCTGAATTTAGAATGGTGTTCACCATTATTCTTACTTTCATCCTGACTGTTGTAGCCAAGACCAGATCTGGATCCAAACCTTTTTGAGGGTTTGTAAGTCGGTGCTTTTAGTGGTGCAAAGTGGTTACCTTTCTTGGTGAGGGGATTTTCTTAAGCGATCCATTAATAATGGATGTATGATCATCGCTTTTAATGATCATTTAAGTAGGTCTCCTTACTAGTTAATTTAGCTTTTGCTTTATCCAGATTTCTTTCTTTAACCTCTTATTCTCTTTTCTTAGATCCTTGCATTCCTTTTCGAATTTCATGATTCTTTTCAATTTCATCGAATTTAATCATGAGATTTTGAACTAGTCTCTTGTATCTAATGGGAGACTAGAAGATTGTGCGAGTGTTAGATGTGGATGCATTTGATGAGAGCAGGAACTAGATGTTACCTCAATTTCATCGATTCTTTAGTCATTAAACATAGGTTTGTTTCCTCGATTCTGCGAGTTATCACTTTCATCTTCATCCAATTCTTTGGTCATGAGGCATAGACATGCTTTTTCATTTTTCGAAATTTGTCTTCTTCATTCTTTGTCATCCGAATCGATGATTCTTCATTATTTTAAGCTTCTTTGGATTCTCGCCTTGAGTGCCTTCTTGCCCTTTCTCTTTCGGATGCTTTGTATTTCTTCTTTTCATCATCTTTGTCATTTTCTTCAGACAATCAGCCTTGATGTGACCTCTCTTATTGCAGTTGAAGCATCTGTATTCATCATCTTTCTTCTTCATGTCCCTGTTTGAGCTTGACTTTTTGTTTGATGTTGAACTTCCTTTGAATGGCTTCTTTTTAAACCTGTCAAAACATTTAACTAATAAAGCTACTGTTCTTTCGGTTCTTGTGTCTCTTTCTTTGATGCATTCGGCAAAGTTACTTTCTTTGAGGGTGCAGCTAATGCGGTGATTTTGTGTGTCTCTGCGGAGCACCATCTTCACCGTTCAATTCGAATTCATGAGCTTTTAATCGGGACATCGGTGTCGAGTGTCGGTGCTTGCAAGATTTGTAGTTCCTCCGATTCGCGATGTTATGATTTTCCATCTTTCGAGGTAGTCCTCTCAAGATCTTGAGGCATACTTCTTTCGGGGATATGTGTGTCCAAAGCATTTGCAGTTCATCGATGATGCTTGAGAATCATTGTCCATTTGATCAATGGATTCACGGTCTTCATCTTGAAGTTCTCAAATTTCTGTTTTGCAACCGATAATTTGTTTTCTTTAATCGCTTGAGATCCTTCATTTATCAATGATAGCTTGTCCCACATCTCCTTTGTTGTTTTGCGATCTTTGATTCTCATGAACATGTTCTTTGTCTAGGGTCTTCAAGATCATGTCTTTTGCAACAAAGTCCAGATTTGCTCTTCTCTCTGTCATCCTTGGTCCAATCCTTTTCAGGTTTGTCAATTTCCTTTCCTTGATCGCGCTCCTGTGCCTACCACCGTAGTGATTGTGATTGGTCCATCATTGATTACATCCAAAGATCTCTTCATGAGTTCTTTGCAAGATGAGATAGCATTCTTATTTTGTATTCATCAAAGTTGTTAACATTAAAAGCAGTACTTTTGATAAGAAGTTTGAGGAATCCATCAAGTATTATTGAATATATAAATGACGGTGAATGGAAAACTCATATTTGAAAGCGCTTTGAAAATATGTGATCTCCTTGTTACGTAAATTAGATCCGAGCAGTTACGATACTAGGAACCTGGCTCCGATACCAATTGTTGGTCCCAGAGAAAGGTGAAACTATAGTCGAGGAGGGGGTGAATGACTATAGTGGAGTTTCAAAACTTTTTTATTTAAAAGCTTTTGGGCAAATGGATAAGTCCCTTCTTACTATGATGTTGTTCAAATCGGTTTAGACAATCACGGATATAAGTTATGATGTAGGCGATTAAGTAAGTGTTGTAAAGTAAATTGTAGAAATTAAATTGACACAAGGCTTATAGTGGTTCAGGGAGGTGTAATCCTTAATCCACTCTTCTCTCCGTGATGATTGGAGGAATTCACTATTATTTTCACAGATACAATAGTATGATTGTCCTTGACTTCCCAAGCTTCACAATCTGCAAGACTATCACTCCTGATCGCTAATGGCTTGGTGATTCGATCTTCCTTTTCTTGCTCCTTGAGATCAAAATCCTTCAACGGCTATCACAGATTCAACTCCTTCTCGATTGCCTCGATTGCTTGCTTGATTGATGTGAATGTGATTCACACACTTGCTTGATCAATCTCGATTATGAATATGACTTTGTAGTTACGATATTTGAGTTGATCACTAGATGTATCCTTGTAAGTTCAGAGAGAAGGCTTTCAAATTGTGAGAGTTTACGCTTTCTTTCTTTTTTGAATCGTTGTTTTCTTTTTCTGTCAATGCCATCTATTTATAGCCTTGAATAACCTTGGTTTTTGTAATTCCGTCCGTTGGCTATATTAATGAGGAATAATCCTTGATTTCATTCTTGATTCCCCTTAATTGTTTTCTCCTTGTTTCAAAGTGATCGGATTCTTTCTTCAAACGTATAGCGAGAAAATCCGTCCTTGATTGGTCCTTTAATGATTGTGCATTTAATGCATGATCTTTCGAATCTTCATCGTATATCAAATTTGATCTTATGAATGTCTCTTCGCGCTTTTAGAAGCGGTAGAGTGAGCCTTCCGACTTAGCCGTTCATTCTTTCTTTCTGTGTTCTCTTTGCCGAAAGTCGATTGTACTCGGCCGATTCTTTGTTTTCTTCTTGTTCTAGTTATTTAAGAGTCTTTGTACTTCACTTGATCCTTGATTTGGATGAGACCAAAGTGTACACCATTTTTGACTATTGAGTTTCATCACTTAAAACATGACTTAGACTTATCCAAGGTCATCATGGACTTCCTTGGTTATAAGTGAGATCATAATGTCTTATTTCTTCTCTCTTGGTGCTTGGTGGCTTTCCTTTGCCGAATATCTCTTTTTGCTTTGCCGTCCTACCAACTAGTACAATACTTGTCGACTCAACTTATACAACATGTCGGACTCTAAGTAAAGACTTATACAGAGAATTCTAACTTATTTCAGGCTTGCTATAACAGCTAGTATGGCCATCATCAAAACATAATAAAATGTTCCTAACACGGAGCAATCCAACTCAAAGCATAGTGACGACATAGCAGCGACCACAACGGATGAGCCCTAGAGGCCGAGTCACTGTTGGATGCTTTACGTTGATGGCGCCGCCAACAACAAAGGTAGCGGTGCCGGGATTATCTAGTTGGAGCCAGGTACGTTAGAAGAAATTGAAAAGGCTTTGATATTTTATTTCACTACATCAAATAATCAAGCAGAGTATGAAGCGGTCATAGTGGGACTTGAGCTTGCCAGGGCCATGAAAGTAAAAAATATGGAGGTATTCTGTGATTCATAGCTAGTGGACAACCAAATATCAGGGTCTTTTGGGATCCATTGCGAGATTCTACAAAAATATATTGATCTCGTCAAAAACCTCGAAGAAAGCTTCCATTATTGAAAATTCACCAACATACCCCGAGAGGATAATCACCGAGCGGACTACCTATCGAAATTAACTAGCAGAGATGAGATGAGTAATCCAGCGGTCATGGTGGAACCCCTGTCTGGGCCCTCTATCAACCGGGTCGAGATGATGGATTTCCAGCCCGCGAATCCATGTTGGATCTGTGAGATAAAAGAATACATTGAATCAGGAACCCGCCCGCCCAACCTCAAAGAGGCCAGAGCCCTGATAAAAAGGGCCGCCAGGTACTCAATCATGGACAAAGTTTTATATCAAAGATTTTTTTCCAGACCTTTGTCACGATGTGTACGGCCAGAGGAGGTCGATGGAGTACTAGTAGAGCTACACGAGGGGATGTGTGGCGGCCGCCCAGCTAGCCGCACACTCACTCAGAAATTTTAGCTAGCCGAAGCTCGCGGAGAACGCCAAAATATATGCCAGAAAGTGCGACAAATATCAAAGATTTGCGGGCGTCCCCAAGCTACCATCAGTCGAACAAAGCATTGTCATCGCAGCCTGTCCATTCGACATGTGGGCTATCGACCTCATCGGTCCGCTCAAGAAGGTTCACTCGAGATGTGAATACGTGGTGGTCACCGTCGATTATTTCACCAAATGGATTGAGGCCAAATCCTTGGTAAAAATCAAGACTAAAGATATCATCTATTTCTTGCTCGACCAAGTCTGGACCAGGTTTGGCGTCCCCAGAGTGATAGTGTCAGATCCTGGACCACAATTCCGGGATGAATTCGAGGCATTTTGCAGAGTTCATAACGTTAAGCATTGGCAATCGTCAGTGTGCTATCCGCAAGGAAATGGTCAGGCCGAAAATGCCAACAAACAAGTGCTAAGTTTAATAAAAAAGAGTTAGGATGAAAAAGAGGGAAAATGGCCGGATCATTTGCCAGCAACCTTATAGGCCCTCCGAACATCGAGAAAAACAACCACAGGTGAAACTCTTTTTTCTTTGGCCTACGGGTTGGAGGCCATGGCCCCAGTGTAAATGGCACTACCAATCTTATGCGTCGCACATTTCAGCGATGCTAAAAATCCACTAACAAGGAAGCTCGATCTCTACCTAGTCGAAGAAAAGCGAATCAACTCATATGGCCGTTTGCTCAATTGCAAATTGGCAGCCAAACGACACCAAGACAATCATATCCATGATCATCACTTTGCGGTAAGAGATTATGTTTTACGAAAAAGGCAAGCCACGGGCCATGAGGCCACGAAAGGAAAGTTGTCTGAGAATTGGGGAGGACCACTCCAGGTCGCGAGAATCGTCAAAAAAAGGGACTTATATCCTCAAGGATAATCAAGGCCGCAAGTACAACATGCCTTGCCACGCGGAAAATATGAAGAAATAATATATGTCCTTTACTTAGAGAATAAATATGAGCACATCTTGTGTTGAGTTCCCAAAAGAGCATTCCAACAACAAGGGGAGAGCTCTTCGGATGACATACCAAGTCACTTTGTCTCTGACAAGCCCGTGAATTAAAATCTCCAAGGCTTGTCCGAAACAACGGGGCCCAAATGAAAAAAATTAAAAACAGAGATCTCTGCACAAGGGGGCCGTGTACGGGAAGTTGTTTCGACCAAACCGGTTAAAACTTCGCTCAAAACAAAGGGGCCTTGTGCGAAATTTTTTCAACCTTTTCCACCTACACTTAGCGCATCTCAGCAAGGCCGCCAATAGCCTTTTTTAAATAAGGGGGGCCGCAGTTGAAATTTTTAATCTATCATTTCAAACAAGTCCACAGCGACCTCGCTTGATACAAGGGAGCCGCGTGCGGAAATCTGTTTCGATCAAACCCATTAAGGCTTTGCTCTAAACAAGGGGGACGCATATTGGAAATTTTAAATTCAAAAACACAAGGGCGATTCAGAGGTTCTATTATTTTCGTGAGTTATGCTCTCAACCTCACTAAAATAAAGGGGCCCGCATACATACAGGAACAAAAGGTGGCAAATCAAAGGAAATAAATGCATAAATCAACTTGCCAAAAGCTGCGACAAATCATGTTGCAAAAAAATAAAAGCTAAGTTATTAAAAGACCAAAGGAGGAAGCATCAAAATTGTTCAAACAAAAAGAAAAGTTATATTATTATAGATAGCAGAAATTGTTGCAAAGATAGAAGGGATTAATCTTTAATTCGGCCCAGGAGGAGTATTGGTATGATCGCCAGTTAAGTTAAGGAACTAATCTTCAATCTGATAATCTGCAACAACAAGAGGGCTCTTCAAAACTGCCAGGCTTACAGCATTGAGAGGTGGAGGGTCCCAGAGCGGCTCGCCATCCTTAATCTGACCGGTATGTACATCAATAATATGATCTTCAGAATAAGGGATGTCAGGTTGAAGAGCTAGCAGCTCAGGCCTACACTGGGACATGGCAAAGGTTTGACCTTATTCTGGCCGAACAAATGGATGTAATGAGGAAAGAAATTGCGGAGCTGAAGAGGCCGAGGCCCGCTGAAAAAGCCGCCCCAATCTCTGGGATCGATGTACTCGCCAGAAAAATCACCAAAAACTCACAAGATCGAGAGAGAAAAGCTAAGGGAGAAATGTGATAGGCGAAAGTGTTGGAGGATTTGAGGGGGGCTTTATATAGCCAAGGAAGAAGTAATTGGGCGGTTAGGGATCTGTTCGTCAACAGTCCAGATCAGCGCGGTCTTTTCGGTTTTTGAAATTCGAAAACCGTCATCATTATGGGGTGTCAATCAATGCCCACTTAAAGGCATGGGCGGTTATCGAGGGATGACGACATGCCACGATCCGATGTTTTAACTGCACCACTACCCACATTTGACTACTCACCTCACCAAGAACAAGCTCACCATCAACATGGATTTTCTCCAGCAAAAGTCCATCCGCTTAATACCGCGTCACAAACAAGCTACAAGCCAATCACTTCGAGGTCGTCCGCTTGGTAGCGCGGTCCTAAGTAATGCCGGAATAAACTGGAAGGTCGACTAAGACCAAAAATCGCTTTGAGGCCGTCCGCTTGATAGCACGGTCCTAAGTAAGGCCGGACTAAATGGCAAGGTCGCCTATGACCGAAAATCGCTTCGAGGCCGTACGCTTGATAGTGCGGTCCTAAGTAAGGCTTGACTAAACGGTAAGGTCGCCTAAGACCAAAGACAAATTGGACGATCCATGTGAACACTTTACTCTACGTTTGACATTTCATGAAAATGCCTGAGCCATAGAGTAGGGGGCCATTGATATGTCCAAATAGTTTCCCCACCTATTAGTCCCCGGGAAAAGCCTATCTTGCCACCATGATAGATAAGTTTTGTGTCCATAGTGTCCTCGACGTCAATAAAGTCAAGGTCGCCACAGTCAGGTCTCCGCCAAGAGCCTTCAAACCTGTTAAGGTCACTAGTAGCTCAGGGGGCCGATCCACGACATCTATAATGGGTCCATAGGTGACCGCACGATCATTAGAATAGAGCAACGGAGGGGAAGGCTGAGACGGGATGAGAAGTTGGCAACCTTGCGGTCTGCAATCTGAGCGACCACAAAAGACACCACAATGATATTTATTCTACTTGTCGTCTAGATCTTTTGTCTACTTGTTTGGAGGATGTTTTATCCACCTGTCTTTACTTAACCCCTAAGCCTCCCTCCTCCCTATAAAAGGAGGGCTTGTGTAACTGAGAAAAGGACAAGCTATTAGAAAAAGAGGACTAAACTCTGCCAAATTATCTACACTCTCCAACATTCATACATGCCTCCATACCGCCGCCCAGCACCACCAGACTTAAACACTTCAAACACATTAAATAAGCCAGATATCCACTCAACACACTACCGCTGGGCCACCGTGATAATAAACCGCATCATCAAAAGCTGAGAGTTAAAGTCAGAATTCTGGCAAGATTGTGATGACCTGAACAGACTCTATAGATCTTGTATGAAGACCTAAGATACACAAGGACAATGTTATCTTAGCTGATTTATGAATTATGGTGTACTTTGATTAAGCCAATAATGATCAGATGAAAAGTAGAGTATAGAACAATCGTGAAAGACCAATTTTCATGCTGAGGTTAAGAAAAACTGAAGAAAGATCTGACCATTATAAAACAAGCAATTTTATTGGATACACAGAAATGTTGTAAAGGACACTGACATTCATCAGAATAAGCAAGACCACCAACGGATATAAGGATTTAAATTCAAACGTTCGAAATCATTCTAACCCTTAGAGAGACCCCTATAAATAGATCACTTCTACATCCAGAAGAAGTACGGAGTTCAAAGAAATAATTCTATCTAGAAAGTATTTCACAAAGGGAAAAGAGAATCAAAAGAACACTTGCTACATTCTACAATGCAAGATCAATATATCTTCACAGTGTTCATAAGCATTCACAGAAACATCAAGACTAACATTTGAAGAAAAAAAAGCTGAGCATATCATACACACTTAGAAGAAGAAGCTCAAATCACAAGTGAATCATAGTTATTGATTCAAGTCTCAACTTTGATTTCATCAAAGGTTTTAGACTGTGAAACACCAATAAGGTGTGAAGGACATTTGAGCTATAGTCAAGAAGACTATGTTTGTGATGAGCTGGTGATGAGGCAATACTTCCCTTCAAGGACCAGTGGTGCAAGAAGTTGTAGAGCAACAATTCTACCTGCTCTAAAGTTTCATAGATAGTGAAGCCAGAGATTAGTCAGGGACTATCAGTTTAGGACATTTTGTAACAAGGCTAACTCAAAGAGTTCTAGTGGAATTTTCTTCCGCGTCACAGGGGAAGTGAGGATTGACAGGATTACACCACCTGGAACCTCTATAATTTCGGTCTCATTTATTTATTTACTTTACGCATTTATTTACTGCATCTATGTTTATATTGCACCTGATCACAAGACTCGACAAACATAAGAAACTGAGTTAGCACTGCATCGCATTTTTAACTAGACAAACTGATAACTCAAGTTTTATATAAAGGCTTAATTTAATCCGCTGCCGGTTAACTCAGTTAGGCATATATAAGGCAGTCTAGACTTATACTCAGCTATGTTAGCTTAACGCCGCACAAGTTTAAAGCTGAACTCAATATGGTTCAAGATTCAGTTTTTGGGGTATTTGGTGACAAGTCTATTCACCCCCCCTCTAAACTGGTGTCATCCTTTCCAAGGGACCAACAAGCTCAAGTTTCTTGCTTAGAATAACTTAGAAGTCTATGTGGTGAAAAGTGCATCAAGAGAATCAAGATAATCTAATAATATGGAATGTAATGTTTATAAGCTATGTGGCATCCCTACCCCCCACTTAATCGAAACATTTTCCTCAATGCAGAGATTAAAATACAAAACAAAAAGGAACTTTGCTTCGGTTAAGCGTGGAGCCAAGGAAGAAACTTGATCATCCATAATTGAACGGGGTGTTTTGTGTTCGTCTTAGAAATCTACTTATAAATCTCTCAAACAAACCAAGACGAAATTGGGTGACAATAAACCGTATAATAAAATTGCGGCAGTAAAAGAGAAATGAAATAACTCCAAACAAATTAAGCCGACAAAATTCATTATATATTATTATAAAATCTGCTACATAACTAGATTGGAAATCAAAATAAAAACTAAAAGAAATGGAATGTAACAACAATAAAAACAAAAAGAAATAAAATAATCCTCATCATAAGACTCCTCTAAGTCATCTTAAGGCTCAAAACCGGGAGGTGGTCCAGAACTTGAGGCAGCAGCGGCGGAGGAAGACGCTCCGTGTCGTAGGGCAGTTGTAGGTGGTGGGGTCGATGGAGGAACACCTAAAAAGTCTATAATGCGCTCCATTTTGTGATGCAGGCTGACAATCAATTGTAAGTGCTCCTCTAAAAAGGATCTCTGGGATCGAGGTCCTCCTAGTACCGGTAGCCCTTGAACCAACTCGTCTGTTTACTCTCAGAACTGACTGTGAACTGATCTTCGGTTCAAGCTCTCCCCACTCGTCACTGACCAAAACTTTGACCTCGTCCTCCAGAGCGAACATGTCTATCAGAGGGCCATAAGGAAACTGCTTTCGTTCAGAATCCTTGGCAATCTCATGAATACGGCTGTGCATCATTAAGCCAATATTTACTGGGAATCCCTACTCCAGATTGAACATCAACTCTGCCCTCTTTGGTGTGACAGATGCAGTGCTTGTTCGGTAAAAAGGCAGGAACATACAAATCTGTTGACCATCTTCCTATCCCAGGATAGGTCATTCTCTTTGAAGATGGTGGGGGCTCCCATAGGATTGCGCTTCCATTCCACCCCAAAGTAATTTGCAATCATCTGCATCCTCTCTATGTCATTCACATCAGTGGATGATGTATACTCATCTGGGCCTACTGGTGGATTGCGAACCCTATAGTACCCATTGATTCGCTCGATCTTGAAGTCAAACTTTACCTCACGGACCATGGCAAAATTAGCTCTGGGATTATGCGCCAGATACGCATAAAATTCACGCACCACTATAGCATTGAACCGGCATGGTGCCTCCACCATATCCAATATATCATGAATTTTCATGGCTCTTGGCAAGATTGAGCCACAATCCTCTAAATCCATGCCATGTTCACGGCTAATAGGCCGTCCATTCCAGTGTCCTCTGAACGACTCATAAATATCACGTGAATCAAATTGCTCAACCCCATCGATTAAGGGGTTGGCATCTCCATATAGAACCTGCTGACCGCTTGGATAATGAGAGGTTCCGCTACGCTTGGGGGCCATCCTAATGGTAACATAGACTGAAGATGAAGCTGAAACCACAAAAAAGGACTCTGCGTAAATCATTATGTACCCCTGATTTACCGTGGCTAAATTTATCCGGTTTTTATTGGGACTGTGCTTTTGATGAAGAAAAATGATGAATTGTAGCAACTACACTGTTGCAGCAACAACACTCAGCAATATGTGGTGGAATGATGGTGTTTGGATTATGAGAAGGGAAGAAATGGGATGCTTTTGGTGGTGATAGTGGTGGTGATGGCGGCCGAGATTTGTAGAAGTAGAGGAAATGAAGAAATTTTGATAAAAAAAGAAGAAGATGATTGATGAAGATGGTGAATAATGGTGATAGAATGGTGTTTATATAGGGGAAAATGATAGGAGGTGGAAGGATTTGGTGGGATAGTGGGTAGAGGATTAATGAGGGTGAGGGAATTGAGGGGTTTGATTGATGGCATTGAGGTGGAGTCATGGTGGAGTGTGGGAAAGGATGAAATGATGGAAAATTGGGAAAATGGGGTGGTTTTGCGGACTGCTGGGCTGGGCGATGCAACGTGTGTCCATCACGTGTCATCGAAATGTCTGATTTTTAATCTGACACACAAAAACTGAAAAACCCTAGCTCGGTAACTCGGGGGTTACTTCCGACTTATTAGGGCTTATTTTCTCCATATTTTTCCGTTTTCCATTTCTGCACACTTTCTTTTAACTGACTGGTCAATCCTGACCTCAAAAATCACTAGTTTTTACTCCTTTTGTTGTTACTTCCAACTCAATCCTAACCACTTCACTAGAATCCGAAACGAGTAAAAAAAACCTTCCCAACAACCATCGGTTTCAAGCCTAAGGGTGTGGTAGGATGAAAAAAAGCTCGTCATTTCATCTGGCTACTTTTATTGACTCCTATCCTAACTAAGGGTTCAAGATAAATAGTTCTTAGTTTATAGTCGCCAGATCGACTTTCTTCAGATCCTCGTTCACTCAGAGGTTGGGGCTTCAACATGCCAAACCTTTACTCACGAAGTTTTTACCTTCGTAGAACCTTTTTGACCTCTTCTCCAAGCACAATTCTCTCTTTTCGCTCGTGGACTAGGTATACCTCTACGTCGAGATTTAACTTTTACGTTTAGGGAATCTACATTTTCCATGTTAAGTTCAATTTCACTACGCCTAACAGAAGCACATACTTCCATTAGCGTCTGGTCATGGCCCTTTTCTTCAATTCTCTCTCAGCATTACTCTCATGAACTCATGACCGGTTTCTACTAAAACCTCTCGGTGCCTATGCCTCTCATCTTCTTTCTCCGAAATTTTCACTTCTCCCGAACTATAAGTGATCTTTCATTATTCCGGTCTATTATCTAAGTTCTAAGATCTTTATAGTTACGGCATCATTATTAGTCCTCAGAGTTATCTCCCAATTATCAAAGTCCATGACCACCCGGCTGGTCGCTAAGAAAGGTCAACCTAACAGAACTAGGGCACTACGATCCTCCGACACGTCTATAACCGTAAAATCTATTGGAAAGGTTAATCCTCCTACCTTAATCGTGCAATTCCTCAAATGACCTGCATGCATATCTGTAGTTCGATCAACAAATGTTATGGTTCGAGTTTGGTCCATGATAACCGGAATCTTAATCTTTTGGCTAAAGGATAAATGAAGGAAGTTGCAACTCGAGCCGGAGTTGCAGAGACCTAAACCTACTGATACACCGTTGATAGAGATGGGGATTTGAAATGTCCTAGGGTCCCCTAACTTCACAACGGTATCTGAGTTTGGGTAATCGTCAGCCTCAGAAAACATAGTATCCAAATCCTCTTCAAGATCATCGGAATCGTAATCAGATGAAGATGTTTCAATTAACTCTAAAGGAACTCACCTGGACGTTCCGTGCTACAGTCCGTTAAGCTCTGTTTAGGCTCCTGCTTAAGTGCTTCTTTTTCCTTTTCCACATACGTAAATGGCAATAGGATTGATGTTCAACACTTTGCGAGGCATTCTGTTTGACTTGTTTGCCTTGTTGACTCCTATTTGACCGAATCTCTGAAGTGTTCCGATATTCCTGCAAAAGAGATAAAAGACAACAAAGAAAAGGTTAGCCACTTCCGCTTTAGTTGGGATTAAACCCAACTGTTGCGGACCTACAAACTAAAATCAACAGAGACATACACAGAATCACAAGAGCTACTAGAATTCGATTTTCTTGGCCTCGCTAAGTAGGGGGTCACCACGGTAAACCGGGCCTAGAATTTCTCAATCTGGTAGTTGAACAATGCAGGTTTTATTCAGGACGATTGAAGACTCAAAACCAAAATAAATTTAAAAGAAATTGTCAACTTCTTAATTAGAATTAAAGCGTTTATTCTTAAAATTGGCAATTGTCCCCGGCAACGGCGCCAGAAATTTGGTCGCGTGTAAGTCAAATAAGTCGATATTACTAGCAAGAGTACTAGGTCAATCGTAGCATAGCAAGGGTGAATCAATGTCGATCCCTCATAGACAATGCAACTTTACGCATAAACAACTCTAATCTACGTAGGAATACATATAGACAGTCATTGACCAACAATGAACATAAAATAAACGTGGTATTCCTTCCCCATCCCTTCTATATACTAACTTGGTTTAGTTAATCCTTATGTTTATTTCCCGACATAATTTCCTTAAACTAATTGAGCTTTTAATTCAGTTTTAAGCTACGGTTGCAATTCCTAACTCTATCTACTCCGAGCATGGTAGTAGATAGTCTATACGCCAGCTACCTTCCTTAATTAGTCCGTCATACCGCTAACCCGCTTAGGCAGCTATCGACACTGATTAGCACGTTCATAGGTTCCATCAAGACAATGTCCTAATTAACAATTCACTATCAGTTCTACATGTTAATTTACAAATTACGAATACTCGATTGGCTAGACCTATTACTCATTTTAATTATTTCTGTCGATCAACGTAGCTGATGCTGAACCTCCGGATTAGGTTTTCTAAATTTTGCCTCGGTAAACCGGTATAGACCGCCAGGTTACCGGGGGTGGCTTTTTCTATTTCTAGATCTACATTGCTCAATTTAGATTAATCAAAGTAAATTATAGGGCCTTTAATCAAGCAAATCAACTAAAACACGTAAATACATGTAGATCTACCGTATTAAAGACATAAATGAACGTTCAAAGCTTCATACCTTTAACAACGGAGGTCTAGCTTGATCAACCCAAGCTAGAGATGGCAAGGAAGGGAAGGAAACCAGAAAATAAACTCCAAAAGCTTAAAAGAACTTTATTGCATCAAAATTGTATAATGAAGTAATAATAATTCATATTATAATTGAAGACCTATGTAATATTCAGTTTATGCGGCCTTATATGGATACATTGGCCGACTTATGACTCACAGAAACCCTGACCGATCTAGTAGATATGGAAAAATCAATTTCTTGCTCCACAAGACCCTCGGTTTATCGGGACCAACCCATGGTGAACCGGGCCTGACTTTCTTCTTTTCTTTCAGCAGATTTGATACAATCTGAAAATACATAAATGTTCGGTAAAAACGTGTTTTAAATTTATAATTTCCGGAACTCCCCAAGTATAAGGATCGTAGTATAGGGTGTTACCGAGTCGTCCTAAGGGAATCATACAATTATCGGATTAAAATATAGCTGTTATAAATAATGTCACAACTTATTAACTAAAATTAAATTTTATACTAATTAAACTAGGGTTTATGCTAATTATGAACAGTAAAAATGACGATGAAGAAGTAACCCGATGAATAGTAAAAAACGATGAACAGTAAATTTGCATAAAATTAGCAATTAACAACTAGGGTTTCTAACACTAATTAACTAACTAGACGCGACAATTGACGATTGTTACGAACGATTTCGGTTTATCAAAAATTTAAAAGAACGGTAAAACAACAAGGATCCACCACACAACAATCACGCAACCACTTTTTATGATCCAAATACGATTTATTGGTATGATCAATCTAAAATCGATTGTATTCCTTTAAATCAATTTCTAGGATTCGTTTTCTTTTCCAAGCAAAACAAATTAACATTCATAACAAGATCATAAATTTGTTCCCAAATTAAACAACCCAATTAACAACAAGTGATTCCTCAAATTATCATTAACCATATCGATTGAAAAGCTCTACTATTGAATCATATTTCCATATAAATTCAAAGCAAAATATGGTTTCATTGACATTCCTATCTAATAAAACACTTAACAATTAATCCAAGAATCAATCGATAAATAAAACAATATTGAAATCATAAACAAGGATAAACTAACGATTCATGGTTGTGATGACGTTGTGTGGTTTCATCCCGTTGCTCTACCGCTATGTGCTTAGCCTTGCATCATGATGATGATCACGATTATGGGGATGGAAGGATTCATCCTTTGTGTGTTGGAATATGCGGTTGCTCTTTCGAGAAAAAAAAAAGGGTTTTTTTTATTTCTCTTGGTCGCTCTCTCTCTCGTAAAATTGCGGTGGAAATTATGATGATATTTACGGTTTCCCATGCATTTGTTTAAATAGATGAGTAAGGCGGTGCACTATGGCGGCGGTTAGGACACTCGTTTGATGAGTGGGACGGAGGTCGACGCGGCGCTTTCCGAGAAGTCGATCATCTCAGTATCAAATTTACGCCTTGCAACTTCTAAAATTCATATCTTGAGTTGTAGACCTCCAAAAATTATGATCGAATGTCATAATAAAGCTCTCGGAAAACTCTACAACTTCCATTAAGGACTCTTCTTCAGAAAACGCCTTTTTGATTAGCCCGTCGTATTACGAGTATATTTCGGGATTTTCCACTTACCCAAATTGATTACCCACTTGACCACCATTTGAGTTGTAGAAGTCCGATTGACGTAATTCAAAGTTCTTTGGAATGCTCTTTCAAAGATCTACAATTTTCATGAAGAAGTCCTCCCCTGAAAATGCCTCTAAGCTGGGTCAAATCTCCGTCGAAAATATGTAACGATTTAAGTACTTTGGAAAATTTGCTCCGTTGAACTCGTAAACTTGTGGCATCTTCTTCTAACCTTCTAAACACCTCTTTTAGACCGAAGATATGCATCTACAAGATATCCAACATATTGCAAAGTGTAACAACATCCAAATAAACATAAAACCAATGATAAAAACACATAAATCAGCCACTTTTGCAATTTATTATCTTTAAACATCATTTGCTCAATTTATCCTTTTGGAAAGTGATTTTCTATAAAAATCACTAAAACACGGGAGACAATGTTATGAAACAACTCGATAAAAACCATAAAATTAGTCGTAAACAACTCCCCCACACTTAGACTTTTGCTCGTCCCGAGCAAAACAATCAAAACTAGCTCACTTTATATGCAATCCAAATAGATTCCTAACTCACGTAACAAAAGATACAACAACTATAGCAAATGATACCCACATAGAGATAGATAAATGTGTGTGTATAACAAGCCCTTTTCAATCTTCACAATCCTTTCAAACGATACCCTTTCAAATAAATTAATGACTATCCTAGGTATGAGCAGTGAATTGTTCCACACAAAGTCTTTCGCAGACTCATCAAGATAATCCTTAAAGCATATCTTCAAGTTTATACTGGGTATAAGGTCAATGATAACAAAGTCTTTAATTTTTTTCACTTTTATACATAAGTTAGAATGAGCTCTTACCCGTCATAGTAGAATAGGATGTTTCGAGATAATACCCTACCTTACTCAAGGGTAGCTTCTTCTAACTGTCGTGAGCTTTTAGTCATCATAGTGGTATAGGAAATTTTGAGATAATGCCCTACCGCACTCCAATCATCGACTAGCTTTCGACATATATATTTATTATATATTATATTTTTGCAAAGACTTTAGTTATGTTTCACTTATCACATTCAAACTATCGGATATTCACAGATTACGTTCTAAACTTGGTGGTACTTCATTGTTATTATTAAAACAAATCACTAAAGTAATGAAAAGATACAATTCAAAAGTTTTGCTTCAACATCAAAGGCTTTCGTGAGTGTGAGAATGAATACTATCTCAAATTAGTAAAAGCATGCTATAATTATCTCTCAAAGTCACATAAAATCATTGTCAGGAAACTACAACTAGCAAGCCATTTTTTTCAATTACATGCTCAAGATTTACAATTATCCAAGTTTACTTTGAAAAATTTTAAAATTGTCGAGAAAATCACATTTACTCGTTTTCAGAAGATATAGCATGATAACATTCCCAAATTAGACACCCCCCACACTTAAATCACATTATGTCCTCAGAATGTGCAAATAAAAGAAAAGAATACTTAGCTGGTTTCAAAGTGGTTGTCGGGCTGTAGGTTGACAGTGGTCAGGCCATAACATGAATGTACCGCTGCAGCTCGTATCACGAACAGACAACACTAAAAGTGATAACTGGCAAAAACCGCTCAACAGTATCTGCAACACTCGACATAGCATATAATCTCGGGGTACAAGGGGTATATGAGTAAACATGTAGACACATAAAAATGGGCAAATAAAGCATTCACAAATAGGACAGGGAGAACCAACACACAAATCACCATTGTTTTATTCCTAAAAACCTAAAAACTTAACGAAAAAGAAAAGTAAATTAAAAGACTAGGCTGCCTCCTAGGAGCGCTTCTTTATTGGCATTAGCTTGACAAAGATCTCAAAATCAACCCGGATCGGGCCACTTTGGTTTGATCAGGTCTACTTCTTTATCAGAGTCAGAGTGGAGAGCATCGGTGTTGTGGTCACAGCAACAACAAGTCAAGTGCGCGACTAAGTCTTGGACTTTAGCCATCCAGACAGCACTGATTCTCTTCTTTGTGTTGTTGCTTAATTTTGGCACCGGCATACTAATGGGTGCAGGAGTCATGGTAGAAGCATCTTTAAGATGAAGGGCAATAATGTCATCATCCGAATTAAAGAAGTCGGATGGGATCTCATCACAAATCAAAGACATCGAGTCATGTCAACCACCTTACGAAAGTATAGGACTTGGTGCTTCATATAAGGTGTCCGAAATACTTTTTCAATCTATGACCATTTACTTTAAAAGGTTGACCGCTGTACCCTTTTAAGGAGATCGCTCCACCCGGATGAACTTTGACAATTTCAAAGGGTCGGACCATCCTGGACTTAAGCTTGCCAGAAAGCAGATGTAATCGGTGTTGTAAAGCAAAGCCATCTCTCCTACCTTGAAATCTCTATCTTTTATCTTGGCATCGTGGGCGCCTTTGTTCTCTCCTTGCTCGGCTTGGCATTCTCGTAGGCCCCGAGTGCGAATTCGTCGAGCTCATGTAGTTGCGGTAATCTTTTCTCCCCACGAGTTGGCTATCGAAGTTTAAGAATTTAATAGCCCGATGAAGCTCGTGCTCACTGACCGGTAGATGGCAAGCTTTGCCATAAACCATTTGAAAGGCGGCGTACCCATAGGGGTCTTGAACGCGATCGCGATAAGCCCAGAGTCGTCGTCCAACTTCGAGACTCAGTTGGTTCTATTCGAATTCACCGTTTTCTCCAAAATCCGCTTTAGACTTCTGTTGCTCACCTCGACTTGGCCACTAGTCTGGGGGTGGTATGGTGTACCAATTCTATGCTTGACACCATATCTCTCAAGAGTTTTATCCAGTGGTGCATTACAGAAATGCGATCCTTCATCACTGATAAGGGCTCTAGGACAGCCAAATCTAGTAAAGATATTCTTTTGCAAGAATTTCTTTACCACTTTGTGATCATTGGTTGGGGTGGCTATGGCCTCTACCCACTTGGAAACATAGTCCACACAGACCAGAATATATTTGTTAGAGCATGATGATGGGAAAGGTCCCATAAAATCAATGCCCCAGACATCGAAAACTTCACATTCCAAGATAGGCCTCAAAGGCATCTCCATCCTACTACTGAGTCTCCCTACTCTTTGGCATCTATCACAGCCTTTGCAAAAGGCTTCAGCATCTTTAAACAGAGTAGGCCAGTAAAAACCAGCTTGAAGGATTTTTGTGACTGTCTTAGGTGCTCCGTAGTGCCCACCAGCGGGACCACTATGACATTGCTCCAAGATATCCAATTGTTCATGCTCCGGAACGCACCTTCTAAGCAACCCGTCCTTGCAGATTTTAAGCAGATGTGGATCCTCCCATACGAGATACTTTAAGTCATTTGAAAAATTTCTTCTTTTCACGACACGTCATCTCTTCTAAGTGTCCACTTGCTAAGTAATTGACGTAATCAAGATACCACGGCCTCACATTCTCTAACTTCATTAATTGCTCGGTCGGAAAGTCAATGCCTATCTCTTAGGGATTTCGCTACCCTCGTTTACTAGGCGAGATAAGTGGTCGGCTACAACATTGTCACTACCCTTCTTGTCCTTAATCTCAAGGTCGAATTCTGTAATATCGGGATCCATCTAAGTAACCTTGGTTTAGCGCTGCTTTTGCCATAAGGTAGCATAGTCTTTGCGTGATCTGTCCAAACCACAACTTGAGACCCGAGCGGTAACTTCTAAATTTATCCATAGCAAAACGCACGGCTAGGAATTCTTTCTCTGTAGTAGTGTAGTTACACTAAGCTGGGTTCAAAGTTCGACTCGCATAGTAGATCGGCCGGAACTTTTTGTCAATTCTATGCCCTAGAACTGCGCCTACGGCGTAGTTAGAGGCATCGCACAATAGTTCAAAAGGTTGAGTCCAATCGGACGCGATTAAAATGGGGGCACTGGTTAGCTTATCCTTTAAGCTATTAAAAGCTTTCTTACACCCATCATCAAATAAGAACTCCGCTTCCTCTTTCAGTAGGTTGGATAACGGCTTTGCTATCGTTGAAAAATCTTTAATGAATCGCCGATAGAAGCCTACATGCCCCAGAAATCCTCGTACCTCCTTCACTGTCTTCGGGTATGACATTCTCTCAATGGCTTCTACTTTAGCCTTATCCACCTGAATACCATCACTGGACAGCTTGTGTCCTAAAACAATCCCTTCTTCGACTAGAAAATGGCACTTCTCCCAGTTAAGCACCGGATTTTTCTCAACACAACGTTGGAGTACCATATCTAGATTCTTTAAGATTTCATCAAAGTCGCCGTAGCCGTGGCGAGAAGTCATCCATGAAGACCTCCATGCATTGCTCCACAAGTCCATCAAAATGGCTAACATGCACCGTTGAAAAGTCGCGGGTGCATTGCATAAGCCGAATGGCATTCTGCGAAAAGCAAAAGTGCCAGATGGACAAGTAAATGTGGTCTTTTCCTGGTCATTGGGGTCGATGGCTATCCGGAAGTAACCGAGTATCCATCGAGAAAACAATAATACTTGTGACCACTCGAGTCTTTCGATAAATTTGGTCAATGAAGGGTAGGGAAAGTGGTCCTTGGCGGTAACCTCGTTAAGTCTCACGATAGTCAATGCGAGACTCTATAGCCACGTCACGAGTCGTAAGGCTACTTCTTCCCTCTTTCGTTCTTCTCAGCGGTAATACCCCCTTCTTTGGCACAACTTGAGTGGGGCTAACCCACTCGCTATCATCGCCTATGGCATAAATAATTCCCATATCAAGCCATTTGATGATTTCCTTTTGACAACCTCCTGCATAATGCGGATTTAGCCTCCTTTGAGGTTGTCTAACCTTCTTCGCTCCTTCCTCCGTTCGAATCTTATGCATGCACACGTGCTGGCTGATTCCTCCGATATCGCCCACCTGCCATCCGAACGCGGGGATATGTTTCTCAAGCACTTTGATCAATTCTTCCTCTTGCTCCGGATCGAGTTTAGATGAGATGATCGGGGGCAACTTATCACCGTCTTTTAAGAAGATGTATTTCAGTGTTTGAAGTGGTTTTAACTCTAAGTCGATAGGTGGTTGCTCGATGCTAGATTTTAAGGGACCACCTTTTTCCTTGTGAGCTTGGACCGGTTGGTGAAAAACACCTCGTCTTCCCGAGGTGTAACCCCAAAAGATATTGAACGATATCATCTAAAGAAATCTTCCTATCGACTTCCGTTTTTTTCTTTCTTATGCTTAACCAACTTCTTAAGTTCTTCTTCTTCAAGCTCTTCAAAAAAGTGCTCCCAATCATCCAACTCCCAATGGGTAGTTTCTCTCCAAAAGTCTATTTCGTCCCGATTACCCATTAAAACTTCCTCCTCTTAAAGGTCAAAGTCTGCACTGGTTGAGCTCCTTCAAATCATTCTTTGCTCATCCTGGAATGTCCTGCATTTTCTGTTCACTCATAGGCTCAGATATCGCAATTTGTTGAGATAGCTCTGATGACAACGGCCTGTGAACAATTATCGGAGTCATCTCCATAGATTGCTTCAATGAATGAAATTCCTGGATCGGGTTTTCTGAGAACTTTTTTTTCTTGCTCGAAGGTGACGGAAGTGTCTCGCTATTCTCAGTGATTTGGCGGTTTGAAGAAGTCAATAGTGGTGGCAGAGGTGTCTAAGAAAGTACGGCCTAGAATCGAGGCATCTCCTTGTCGATCGGTAATCCAAGATGACCCGATCGATTGGAAAAATTAAATGTTTAACATGGATAAGGGCGTTGTTAACACAACCGGTGCTAGACGGCTACATCGGTCTACCAAGCGAAGAGAGACGGGCTCTTCCTTAGCCTCTTGTCCAACCCGAGATTTTTGCAAGCGTTCAATGGCATCACATTGTGAGGCCCCTGAGTCGCATAAGACATTGTGGAACGTGCGGCCTTCAATCGTGCATGAGATTGAAGGTCGTCCGGGTCACCTCCTTGATTGCAATGCTCGTGAAACCGTTGAACATTCTTCTCTTAGTACCTCTTCGCCATTTCCTTTAGCTTCTTCTTACTTCCAAAGGAATCCTTAAGATACTTAGAGCATTTAGGCATCTCAGTTAATACCTCTGCAAGAGGCATAGTCACCATAGTATCTCTAAGCATCTTTTTCACTCCGTCATACTGTTTCTCAGAGTTTAGGATATTCTCTCTTTTCTTTGCCGGATAAGGAAGGGTTTTCGAATGATTAATCATAGGTTGACTTTTAATGGCTTCATCCTCCTTATCCTTCCATCTGACAAACTTCTCAGTTTTCTTTTTAGTCAGGGGTTCAGATACGACTTCTCTTCTCAACATCCTCATCACTATCCCCGAAGAATCATCACCACTCGGCTCTTCCTCACTTTGTTGCTTTGTTTGGCATTTGACACGATTGCCCCCTCCCGAACTTATGGCGTCGGGAGGGCTACTCGTTTCCCGACATCTTTTCGGGTCCAGTCGTCTTACCGCTTCTGAGGGTGACTGCATTCAACTCCTCATCTCCATACTCCCATTGAGGTGTGATGGCAGTGCAAGCATTGATATCTGCCTTAGGGTTTTTATCTGTATAACTCGGCGGTCTTCCTTGAGGAGTGCGCTTGCTTGTTGATCGACCATCGACCAATCTGTCTCTCCATCGTCTTTTGACCGGTGGCTAGTGTTTTCACCATGTCAACTAGCTCATCGAATTTCTTCTGAGAGACGTAGGTGGGCTGTTGATTTTGCGTTTGGGCCCAGTTACCTTGGGGTCTTGGGTTATTGGATGCACCAGGCGGTGTATAATAACTATTCCATGGATTTCTGAAAAGTTGCGGTTTTGAGTTTGATTTCGATTGGCGAATTTTGGTGAAGCCTCACGAAAGGTTGATTACGGTTCTCCATGGCTTGTACTTCCTCATTCATCGTATTCCCGGCCTGTATGCCCGAGTAATTCACATCGATGGCCCTTCTTGTTGCTTCATTTGCATGTTGGCGAGTTGCTTGTTCATCATTTCCATTTGAGCAACAAGCGCTTTGTCTCTCGAGTCACTTGAAGCGACCTCATTTTTGCTTCCGCTAACACGGGTCTTCTTTTGAGTTGCCCACATGTTATTCTTAGCTATCGTTTACGCTACCACCAGCAAGAAGCATCATCTTCTCCTCCTAAAAGCGATCCATGAGTTGTGGAAACCAAGTAATCTCTATTGGGTTGCGTAACACCCTGATAGAATTATTCTAGAAGCTCATGTCAAGTATATCCATGGTTAGGGCATTTTCTCATTAACTGATTCAACCTCTCCCAAGCCTTTCCCACACTCTCCCTTCTAGTTGCTCGAAAGTGGCTATATCTCCTTTTCGTTCCATTATCGTTCAGGTGAAGCGAATTTTGAGCAAAGGCTCTTTTAACATCACCCCAGTTATGAAGAGAGTGATGGGGTAAGGACTTAAACCAACGATTTGCTTCACCCTTCAAAGCAAGCGGGAAAAGTTTCAATTTAACAACACGAAGGGACCTTGGGGTAGTGACACGCTTCACATATTTGCACAAAAGTCGACAAGAAGTCATGTGGGTCTTCGCGCAGCGGTGCCATGGAATGAACTATTTTGGACCATCCCCACAACTCCATTCTTAAGATCAAAATGCATTCCTCCCATCTCCGGAGGCGGATTGGTCTATGCCCTTCCAAGAAGTCTTGATCAAGATATGGCGCATAATGGTCTTCTTGCTGACAATTTGCGGCCGCTGAAGTTATTCTTTGTTGAACATTCCGAGGTTGTTGTTGCATCTGCTTTGGTTTATCCAGGCTTCTTTGTTGTTGTTGGTTCCGCAACATTTGCATCGAAATTTGGTTTAATTGAGCGGGATCTTGGTTATTATTCCCTTGGTTCTCCGGTTCGTCATCACTAGAACGCATTCGCTCATCTTGTCGAACTTTGAAATAATCTTCTTCGACAATGTCTCGCTCAGGTTCGGGGTTAAAGATAAGATTTCCCTTCTTACTCTGGTTTGCATAAACGTAAAAGCGAAGCGAGAGGAAGAAATCAACCGTAGGGTTGATGAGAACGAGTTTAGAGAAGATTGGAGGATTTAGAAGTTTAGAAAGATAGAAGAGAAGAGAAAGAAAAGTGGAATTTTCGTGGGTGAATCGGCGTTCGAGTGTAAGTGGGACGCTAGTTCGAGAGAGGAAAGTGAAGTGAACGCTCGTTGAGTAATCGAAGCTGGCGTTCGAGAAAGAAAGATGAGGCGGGCGGGCGTTCGGTATGGGTGAACGCTCGTTCGTAAGGTTTTTAATATTTTATTATTTTATTTATTTTTTATTTTTATTTTTATTTTATTTATTATTTTTTATATAGTTAATTGATATGATAACTTGCCAAATTACAATCTTTTAAGATTTCGAATAACAAGTCAAAGTTTGCCAAATTACAATCTTTTAACAAGTAACATGTCGAAGTTTGGTAACTTTAACAGATTGTGACTTGAATTTGTCCTCAAGTAGCAGATTGTTAAAACTTGTGAGAACGTAAGTTTCTTTTATTTTTATTTTTATTTTTATTTTTCTTTAATTTTTTTAAGACAAACACCTAAAAAAAAAAATTTACACCGACACAAAAAGCGCACTTTCACGAAGAATCCGACAATTATTACGAATCCTCAAAGAACGGCGCCAAAAACTTGTTCGGTAAAAACGTGTTTTAAATTTATAATTACCGGAACACCCCAAGTATAAGGATCGTAGTATAGGGTGTTACCGAGTCGCCCTAAGGAATCGTACAATTATCGGATTAAAATATATTTGTTATAAATAATGTCACAACTTATTAACTAAAATTAAATTTTATACTAATTAAACTAGGGTTTATGCTAATTATGAACAGTAAAAATGACGATGAACAGTAACTTCGATGAATAGTAAAAAATGATGAAGCAGTAAATTTGAGAAAATTAGCAATTAACAACTAGGGTTTCTAACACTAATTAACTAACTAGGCACGCGACAATTGACGATTGTTACGAACGATTTCGGTTTATCAAAGATTTAAAAGAACGGTAAAACAACAAGGATCCACCACACAACAATCACGCAACCACTTTTTATGATCCAAATACGATTTATTGGTATGATCAATCTCAAATCGATTGAATTCCTTTAAATCAATTTCTAGGATTCGTTTTCTTTTCCAAGCATAACAAATTAACATTCATAACAAGATCATAAATTTGTTCCCAAATTAAACAACCCATTTAACAACAAGTGATTCCTCAAATTATCATTAACCGTATCGATTGAAAAGCTCTACTATTGAATCATATTTCCATATAAATTCAAAGCAAAATATGGTTTCATTGACATTCCTATCTAATAAAACACTTAACAATTAATCCAAGAATCAATCGATAAATAAAACAATATTGAAATCATAAACAAGGATAAACTAACGATTCATGGTTGTGATGACGTTGTGTGGTTTCATCCCGTTGCTCTACAGCTATGTGCTTAGCCTTGCATCATGATGATGATCACGATTATGGGGATGGAAGGATTCATCCTTTGTGTGTTGGAATATGCGGTTTCTCCTTTCGGAAAAAAAGGGTTTTTTTATTTCTCTTGGTGCGCTCTCTCTCTCGAGTGCGGGTGGAAATTATGATGATATTTAGGGTTTCCCATGCTTTGTTTAAATAGATGAGTAAGGCGGTGGACTATGGCAGCGGTTAGGATGCTCGTTTGATGAGTGGGACGGAGGTGGACGTGCGTTCTTCGAGAAGGCGATCATCCGAATCAAATTTCGCCTTGCAACTTCTAAAATTCATATCTTGAGTTGTAGACCTCCAAAAATTATGATCCGAATGTCATAAAAAGCTCTCGGAAAACTCAACAACTTCCATTAAGGACTCTTCTTGAAAACGCCTTTTGATTAGCCCGTCAGTATTACGAGTATATTTGGGATTTTCCACTTACCCAAATTGATTACCCACTTGACCACCATTTGAGTTGTAGAAGTCCGATTGGCGTAATTCAAAGTGCGTTGGAACGCTCTTTCAAAGATCTACAATTTTCATGCAGAAGTCATCCCCTGAAAATGCCTCTAAGCTGGGTCAAATCTCCGTCGAAAATATGTAACGATTTAAGTCTCCTTTTATAGGAGAGTAAATCCTTGGTCTCCAAGTTTTAATTAATTACATAAATAATTAATTAAACAAAATAAAAGATATTTTCCTTAATGACTAATTGTGACATGTATTGACCAATAGGAAATCAAATAACAAGTCATCCAACCAATCATATAACAAGAATATCTTTTATTTTCCACATCACAAAAATTAATTCTTGTGATAAAAGAGACACTAATTGGCGCCACCATTAGGGTTTTTAGCCCACATAAAATGTCTTTTATGTGTATTATATTATTTAGCCCAACTAAATAATATCCATGCATATCAATTAATTAGCCCGACCAATTAATTATCACTTTGAGGCCCAAATAACAAGATTACTAGTCCGAATTACGAAGCCACATCGGGGACCATGGACCTATAACCCAGTAGCTCAATAATTAATTATTAAGTCGAGCAGAATAAGTACATTAATTATTAATTCGGGATTACGCCACCATAAACCCGAAACCGAACTCTACCGATTATAGATATATACTTATACTCAACCCATAGAGTGAATAAGCGTCCATTGATATAATCACTACATACGGATTAACCCTCCATAGATTGTCCATTCGAGGTGGGAAGTCTCCGTGAACCCGACTCGAGAATATCTTATCCTTATTTACCATTAACCCCACGATGATCAATTAGCACACATATCGACTAGTAGCTAATTAGTCAAATGTGAACTCCGGGATCGATCACTTTCTTATGGCTAACAAACAAGGGGATCGTCTCTACTTCCGCAGAAGGAATGGATTCCATGTCCGTGAAAAAGTAACTACTCACTCATCCGGAGATAGTGCCAATGAGAAGTGGCTTGGAACACATATTAAAGTGAACCGTAATTCAACACATCAAACACTACCCGGGACAAGCGGCACCCTCGTGATCACCTCGGGATTAAGGTTGATCCATATATGATCATCTAATGATTTAATAAGATTCCTCGACACGGAATTATACCGAGAAATTGATTAAATCGGTCCATCTATATGAATGCCATCATATATAAATGCCCCACGTAGTACCCTCTACCGGCAAACCGGATAAGACTATCACACCCTAAGGTGTTCTGGCGCATTATTGGTGTTTTAATCAAGAGACCCTAAACTCGATTAAATTCACCACGGACTAACAGATTTAAGTATATCACCACTAACTCAATCCTCACGTGCATGCCATACACCGAGTTAAGCGGTTACATCTCGATATACTTAGGAGTTTCAGTGATGTATTATTTACAAGCACAAAGCAAGTAATAAGGTGAGATAAATTACATCATAAAAACAATTACACAAATTGTCTCTTCGGGCACTACACCTAACAATCTCCCACTTGCGAAATGACAAGTAATGATTGTTTTAGAGCACACCCTTTCTCATCTTATTCACAACACTCTCCCACTTGCTCTAAAAGCGGATGAGACATATCCATCAATGCCGTACCCTCCAAGCACTCGACTTGGTACATCGATCGATTAGGTTGTCGGCTCAAGGCGATCTTTAGGATCAAAGCGTTGCCGGTCCTTCCAATCAGCGGTACTCTCTCAATATGCTTATGACTTCTTATGACCGAGAAGATCCTACTAAGCTATCTCTTCACTTTGTTTTCCACGATGAAGTGATATCGGCTTATCGGACCGGAATTACTCCCGCACCAAAAAGGAAATTCTAAGCACTATGAGTAAACACCGAGCCCGAGATCAACTTAATGATCATCCTTAATCGACTACAAGTCGAGAATCGAGTGTAGTCAACCATATTCAAGTTTGCACTGAATATACAAGCATATGATTCCTCGTTCTCTAACGATACTTGAGGACGTATTAAACCGCTACTTATTGCTTGAATCCAAGATTCAAGCGCAATTGATTTCGTTTGACTTGCCCCTTATCCCAAAGAGACTCTATCCCATTTTCTCTTTATCCGAAGATTTGGAGAATCATCCCCGAGAGGTAAGGTAGGACTACTCTCGTTGAATGTTTGCAACCATATATGCATAATCATCTTATTCAATAAGATCGGTGGGATAGCCAATGACTCATTCTCGTGAATTTGACCGAATCGCATTCTTAGAACATAGTCCAATTCTCTCATCCAGAGAATCTTGGCGTGTCGATTTCGACTTGAGATAGCACACACATGTTGTTTCCAATCTGTTTGATGTTATCATTCATGAACACTAATACTACTATTTTACCAATATTGATATCCGGTCTACTAAAGACTTATCAATATTCAGTCAATTCCACATATTTTAAAACATGTGACTTTAAATGACCGAGAGGTTCTCTTAAATCCACAGAGGATATAAGCCATGGCAGTGCCTCCTACCAAAGGTTCTTTCGAATGAATTAAGATATCGTTAGTCTCGCAAAAAAGGTCTTAGGAATCACCCCTATCTTACGCTTTGTAACGAATCCGTTATTCATTCTTAGCTAAAACCCTTCATTACGAATGAATTGATTCCGTTGTTCGGCAAGAAAGTCTCGAGGAATCACCCCTATTTTCTCGCTTTTAACGAAATCTAGCAAGACCGAGTGGTGAGAGAGTTCAAGGTCCAGTTAACTCTCTACTTGTCGTGAATCACCCCTATACCACTCAACTTTGCGCTGAAAGTTTAAACTTTCCTATTCATTCGACTCTTTTCCGTGTAGATCCAATTGCTCCCACTTGGGCTGAGACACTCGGGTGGTTCTACAAGAGGTCTGAACATAACTGGAGTACCAAAACTCCATTCACGGGGGTTAAGGTTTTCAAACCAACCTCTATAATCGTAATCCTATACTGACCCACCAAGAGCCATAGGTTATCAATCACCCCAAGATTATAAAGTCCACAAAATCACAATGGGTCAACGGTTAAACCATACTCCCACTGTGTCTTGGGTGGATTGACATTACGATCTAGTAGTATTTATCGGTGTAATCACCAACAACTAATGTTGGACGTGGTCCGATTAAATCGATAGTAACTACCTTTGGGTAACCGCACTCTAAGGTTTAAGGCATGTTTCTTATAGATTCTATCGAAGGCTTGTGATGATTCAACCGTCACTATCGATCTCAAGAATCTTTTAATCAACCTTCACTCGTCTCATTAAGATATTTCACTAACAATCACAATCGAGCATTATGCGCAAAATCTCCAGCCCTACCTTCAAGCATTAAATGCTAAATGCCTACATTTATGGAAGTGGTGTGAACCGAATTCACTCATTATCCATAAATTCACCGGCATCTTCTAGTAGACTTCTCGGTTTACATAATAATGTTAACCGTTATTTTGCAACCAATTATCTTAATCGAGTTTAACAAATGTATTGTAGCACATTAATAACTATATCGAGGCAAGTCTATGGTTTCTTCCTCGGTGAGAAACATTCCACTAGGAGGCGGGCCGAGCATCACCCCAAGACTATGCGATAGCTATTATTTTCGAGCATGGAATACTCTATTCTCTCGCTAAAATCAGAGACTCCTCCTCATATTCTTTTGATAAACTAGATCATATTTCGAGTAGTCATCGGACAAAATGTCACCACTCAAAACCTCCCACTAGCTTGTATCTCTCACTAGACCCGAAGGTCATGGTGAACAAGCTATGTTACCCTTCAAATCTATTACCCTTTCCCGATTGAAAGGAAACTTAGTCATTGTTCCTTTGAGATAGTGTTCTAGGCGGGAGATAGGAATCACCCTTAGCGACCATCAGGTCTTATCTCTAGGATATATGCACTAATTAATAGATATTGAAGGGTCGTTTATCTTAATACGGAAACCTTTTACCTTTAATAGTTTTAGATCGTTACACATACTTATTCAATTTGTTCTAAGTGGTTCGACTTTTATCAAACAAAGTCAGTCACAGATTCGTACTACAAATGTCATCTTCACTTTGTTTAAGGCAAATTGTAGTATCGAGATGAAAGTGAATCCATTTGTTTCAACGAACCAGAAACAGAAAAATAAATTTTTACGTGATATTCAAGGATAGAATCGAAATTCATTTCTTATATCACTCCCACTAATATAGTGAAATTATCGCCCGTTGTTACTCTATTAATCGTTAATGCAAAGCTTCCTTGTTCTTCCAAAGAACTAAGCTACCGAGTCAAGTTACTCGGTTAAGAAAGTCGCTAAGGATTCATTGGTTAGTGATCCGAAATCACTTTCCTTATCCTATACTTTCTTTAATTAATGTTTGGTTTAGCCTCAAAACTTTAGTTAAGATGATTAACACTTATAGACATTCTTTCCCATTCTCAACTTTCCTTAAAAGGAAATAGTCTTGAACTAGTGATTCAATTGAGTAGACACTACTCGTGAAGCGTGGGATGTCTAATAAAAGCGTTACCTTGTGGGACTGATTTTCTAATAAATTAGAAAAACATAATATAAAAGCTCCCACTAGTTTATCGGTTCCAAATACCGTCTAACTAGCGACACTTTAATTTATGATTCTCCAATTTTTCTATCGGAAAATTTCTCGTGTAGACACTACACAATTCACTAGAAGAATTTTATCGTCCCAATCATCTTTCAAACTAACTACGGTTGTCTCTCGTTCGCATTTAGTGACAAAGCGATGACATGCCGTCACTTAAGTTTTGAAGGCTTCAAGAGAAATATCTCTTCCGAAAAATTAATCGCATGTGAGATTAATAAATACAACGTTCTAGTTACTTACCACTTTTAACGAAGTCATTACTAGTCAATTTTACACTAGCAGTCTAGCACCCTAGAGATATATAAATAGTTGTAAATAAAATTGACAGAAGATAAATCCAAATCATACACTACTAAAACTTTAGGAACATAAACTAAGTACTTATAGTCTATCCTACTGCTCCAAGGATTTAATCTAACGCCTCTGCCGCCTTAGGGTAGGTCAAAGAGGTTTCGATTAATATTGAAGACCAGATTGAGAATCGAACATCTCATTTTTGATCGTCAATCACCTTTCCTTTTCAGCCAAGGTATTACCAAAATACCTTTATGAGTGTAACCTCATTGTTTGAGATCTTTAGATAGACCCGAGTGTGCCGCCTTAGGGTCGGTCGTTGACTCAATGAGTACCCAAAATCCTATCCTTTCGGAGACCAAGTCTTGAATTTTGATAGTGGTGAAGGCCTTCCTTAGGGGCCGAAATCAAAGCCGCACGAGGCGTCACCATTCTCTCACGTTGCTTGTGTCAACAGTAGAGGCCGTGGGGTCGGCCGTCGCCTCTCCCGCTCCCACTCAATATTTTGAAAAAGTGGTGGGTTTATCGATCACGTTTTTGGACTTGATGTTACATTAGGAACAATAAATCATAGGCCCGAATGTTGTCGGTTATATGGGCTAGCCCACCCGACCTATTCGTTAGAACATATGTGGCCGCCGGACGGGTCAAGACTAGGGAGCTCCGTTGAGCCGTAGTGGCTCTTCGGATGGCTCGGCCTTGCAAGACCCCGATGCAACGCCACACACGTGGAGGGTGAAGTCGATCGAGCCGTAGCTACCGTTGACCACCCAACCGTGGTTAAACCACTTTCAACCTGTTTGCCCGTGATTATCCAATCCTTAAACATCAAACTTTCACGTAGACACTACGAACAAAAACGTAATCTCGTCTAGGTAAGGTGGAATTCACCGAGAATCCAACACCTTAACCACGAGGTTTCGGATTTTACTCCTTATGCTTTCACGAGTGGGATTCACCGAGAATCCATCACCCAACTCGACGATTGAAAAAACCCGTGTTCCTCGGTTTTTACCCTAATTAGTTTCTAATTAATATCAAACAATTAATTAAAACTAATCGTGTGTTTTATACATGCCTAACTAATTCCTCTAATTAATTTCTACATGTATGCATATGGAGTGGAATTCATGATATGATGCATGTCATGGCAATTTTCCGGTTCTACTCATACAATCTACACATGTATACTAGTGCGGAAAATAAACACCAGAGATGGACCGTTAAGCACCCCGTAACTAATCTATTCGAAAATAAATTAAAACCCTAATCTGCAGCTGTTAAGAATCTTCGACGATCGGCATATCAAACGAACTTGGATCGGGATGAAACTTTCCAGATCTGATCTTCATTCTTAGGACTTCAAGATGGACGGTCGGATCGGAGCTTTGACTTGTCAATCTTCCTCAGTGAGCCGCCCAACTTGCTGCTGAAACAGACTCTCACAGCAGCGCATCATATACTTCCCGAGATCGATCGGGGATGAAGATGAATCGATCGTCCTGAAAATTTTATATCACGTCCAAAACTCCATGATTATCGATCTGACCGGTCGGATTTTAATTTGAACGGTCCAATTGTTCCCAGAAAATCGAAGAAGTCACAGTTAGGGTTTCTGTGAATCCTGCGTTTTTCTGTTACAGCAGCCACTTCGCAGCAACGAACGGAAACCCAAACGGACTCTGATCGACACCAAAATTTGTGGGATTGTTCATAAACTTCCAATCTTGATTCTGACTGGAGGGATCTTCGTTTTAACGGCTCAAACAACGGAAAAACGAAAAGACTAAACAGCTAATGTACAGATCTATTTTCTGGAAATTAAAATTGCAATAATACATAAATTACATAATTTTCTATACTCATATGAACGAATTTCATCGTTCATATGAGTTTACAATAGATCTAACGGGTAAACGATGCCAACCCCAATCCATCTCTTCAACCATAGCAATTTAAAAAATTATTAATGCATAATAATAAGTAAAATATCACCTACATGCAATTCCACTCCTTTAAATCGTTTAATTACGATTATGACTATATAAATCGTGGAACCTTGCTCCGATACCACATGAAGGATGCAGGTTCTTAGATCTAAACGAATTAGATCTACGCCCTTAAATAGATGGATCACGATTCATATAACACAACACATAATTAAAGGACTTAAACTACTACAAGGGGGTTTAAGGTCATGTTACCAATAACGGGAAGAGAAGCCTTGATCTTCCGATGTGTTCTCAAACGGGCGGTTGGTGGACACCCTTCTTGATAAAAGCACCTCCTTGATATGCAACACCAAGAAAAACTCCAAGTTTTTCTTCCTCTAAAACCCAGGCAAGAAAAAACTAATTTTTCTCTCCTTTTACAAGTGGTGGTCTAAAATTGCTTATCAATTTCCTTGGAATAACTCTCCTTTTATAGGAGAGTAAATCCTTGGTCTCCAAGTTTTAATTAATTACATAAATAATTAATTAAACAAAATAAAAGATATTTTCCTTAATGACTAATTGTGACATGTATTGACCAATATGAAATCAAATAACAAGTCATCCAACCAATCATATAACAAGAATATCTTTTATTTTCCACATCACAAAAATTAATTCTTGTGATAAAAGAGACACTAATTGGCGCCACCATTAGGGTTTTAGCCCACATAAAATGCTTTTATGTGTATTATATTATTTAGCCCAACTAAATAATATCCATGCATATCAATTAATTAGCCCACCAATTAATTATCAATGAGGCCCAAATAACAAGATTATTAGTCCGAATTACGAAGCCACATCGGGGATTATGGACCTATAACCAAGAGTAGCTCAATAATTAATTATTTCGAGCGAATGTAATAAGTACATTAATTATTAATTCCGGGATTACGCCACCATAAACCCGAAACCGAACTCTACCGATTATAGATATATACTTATACTCAACCCATAGAGTGAATAAGCGCCCATTGATATAATCACTACATACGGATTAACCCTCCATAGATCGCCCATTACGAGTGGGAAGTCTCCGTGAACCCGACTCTGTAATATCTTATCCTTATTTACCATTAACCCACGATGATCAATTAGCACACATATCGACTAGTAGCTAATTAGTCAAATGTGAACTCCCGGGATCGATCACTTTCTTATGGCTAACAAACAAGGGGATTTGTCTCTCTACTTCCCAAGCAGAAGGAATGGATTCCATGTCTGTGAAATCCGGATAAGACTATCACACCCTAAGGTTGGAATTGGTGTTTTAATTAAACTCGATTAAATTCACCACCGTTGATACTCGTAACTCAATTGTGCATGCATCTTCTTCTAACCTTGATATACTTAGGGTTTAGACCGAATTTACAAGCACAAAGCAAGATATGCATCTAAAAACAAAGATATACACAAAATAATGCACCGTAAACTTGTGGCATCTTCTTCTAACAACTAACCAAATAAGACATACAAAACCAAATAATGCAAAGTGTAACAACATCCAAATAAACATAAAACCAATGATAAAAACACATAAATCAGCCACTTTTGCAATTTATTATCTTTAAACATCATTTGCTCAGTTTATCCTTTTGGCGAGTGATTTTCTATAAAAATCACTAAAACACGGGAGATAATGTTATGAAACAACTCGATAAAAACCATAAAATTAGTCGTAAACAATAAAACAAGGCAAAACAGTACAAAATGTTCGGGATAACCTCGTAGATACAGACTTATGACTTTAGAGACATGCACTCAATGTTTAACCTATATTCGTTCACAATATTGGACCTATCTATACTCTCTAGAGCAGAATTCGGGGTAAAAATAGGGTGTTTTAATGGTGCATTTAGAGTGTTATCATTGATGACCCCGATTTTGTTGTAATTTGGACCAAGTATCTTGCCAAGAAACCCAAGAGAGACTTTTTGGTTCAAGCTGGATATCTGTTTAAAGGAAATTGACTTTGTATTTTACAAACTTCATTGCAAGAGAAGCTTGTTCGGGAGCTTCATGGCGGTGGTCTTAGTGCTCATCTGGGAAGGGACAAGACAATTATTAGGCTTGAAGAGAGATATTTTTTTTCCACAATTGAAGAGAGATGCAGGGAGAATCATGCAGAAGTGTTCAATCTGTCAAACTCAAAAGGGTCAAGGCCAGAACAATGAATTTTATATGTTGTTGCCTATTGCCGATCAGCCTTGGGAGGACATATCTATGGAATTATTTTTAGGTTTCCCTTGTACTCAGAGAGGTTCTGATTCTATCTTTGTCGTGGTAGAACATTTTTCCCAGATGGCACATTTCATTCCTTGCAAGCACACTACCAATGCACATTATGTGGCTAAGTTATTCTTTCAAAAGATTGTTTGTCTTCAAGGAATCCCTCGCACAATTACTTATGATCATGATCCTAAATTTCTTGCGGTGTTTTGGTCTACATTGTGGAAGCGTTTTGGTACAGAGTTAAAGTTTAGTAGTTCAGCTCACCCCCAGACTGACGGCCAAACAGAGGTTGTAAACCGTAGTTTGGGTAGCTTACTATGTTGCTCATGTGTTTAGCAAAAAAAGCAATGGAATTTGGCGTTGGCTCAAGATGAATTTGCATATAACAGTGCGCAACATGGAGCCACGGGCAAGTCCCCATTTTCTATTATCTATAGGAGAGTTCCAGCTATGACTATTGAACTTATTCAGCTCTCTGCCGGTTTCAAGAAGAGTGAAGCTGTGGATCTTTTGGCTCATCAGCATGTGGATACTATTGCTGAGGTGAAGAAGAAGTTGGAAAAAACAACTGCTCATTACAAGTCCGCCGCTGATCAACATCTCCGTGCAAAGATTTTTCAAGTTGGAGACTTGGTGATGGTATACCTACGTAAGGAGCGAGGAGGTGGACAACATAAGCTTGATGCACGCATGATTGGTCCATTCAAGGTTCTCAAGAAGATGAGGAATTATTCATTAGTATTTTATTTTATTTTATGAGAATAATAAAAAGGGAATATTTGAATTTATTTTAATTCCTTAGTTATGAAAATTAGAGAACAAGTATTTTATTTCTTAGGGAAAAAGTTATTCTAGAAGACTCCAAGTTCTTTTTCTTCCCTATAAATAAAGATAGCTCTCATTGTTTTCAACACATCTTTCAATCAATAAAATTACATAAGAGTTTTCTATTGTAAATCATTTTGGCTTGTTTTACTCTTGAGTTTTTTCGTCCGATTGAACGAAATCAATCACTCCGTCTGTTCATACGATAACGAACTTGGTTCTCCTTGTCATATCCTACATCATTTTAGGTCTAGGTGGGACCGTATATGATTGTGGTGATATTATTTCAAAATCACACTTGGTTTAGGTGGAACCTTTCGGTGGGATAAGGACAGTGGGGTGTTTGTTTGTGATATTTGACTTACAATATGTATTGTGTATTGTGTTTCTGTTACTCACTATATAGATACAAATTGTGCATTGTGTTGGTGTGGGAACATACTGCGCTTGTTGGCTGCTATATTACTGGGTAGGTGGATGTATGACTAGTTGGTTTGTTTTGTATGTTGGTAATATCATTGAGGTGGTTTGTAATCGCCAGTACTCACTGAGCTTGTTTAAGTTCACCCCTAATTTTTTTTACACTTTTCAGGTAGATCAGTTTAGCTGGTAGAGTTCCGAGATTTGTGTGTCGATCACCCGCGGAAGTGATTCTTCCTCAGCAGTAATAAGACAACATCTCAGCTTGGTGTCAAGGATTTTATTTTATAATGTTAGCATTCAGACTTATGAATTAGTTGGAATAAATGCATTATGTGATGCACATTTATATTCATTTTGTCCATTTTTTTAACAAATTATTTTTGCATTCTTTTTCGAGAACAAAAGTGACCCTGGAGGGTTGTACTTGGTGTTTTGAATAATTAAAGAACATGTGGAAAGATTTTATTGAATTTATATTCATTGCATTGCACCTCTGAGAATAAGAAGATAATGACTAACCCTGGGTAAGCGCCCCGTCCGAGGGTGGGGTGTTACAAACACACACACACACACACACACACACACATATATATATATATATATATATATATATATATATATATATATATATATATAAATATATATATATATATATATATCGATCAGTTTATTTTATATATATTGATATATATACTAGAAACCTAATATATATATATATAGTGATCGGATATATATATATATATATATATATATATATATATATATACATATGAAAAGTTTTGAATAAGTAAATATTCGGATCTATAAATTCTTTGAAATTGCGGCCGATGTAGTATGGAGTAGTTTAATACGGATTCTGATACAATTGGTTATCTGTAAAATACAGGTTTACTATCATTTATAAATTCTACTACAAGTGCTCCTATACATTTAATCATAAAATAACACGCCTAATCAGTAAATAAAGAAAGTAAACATAAAATACACCTTCTCAGTACCTCTAATATACCAAGAAAAGGGAACAACAACAAATTGTAAGAATATTCATTAATTACAACGCTCGATGGTGTTTGTGGCAGCAAATGCAAGTTCGGTCAATCCTACCGCTCCTTGTCCACTCTATTCGATTACTAATTATTCTTCGGGTGTCAACCTCGTCCACTATATTCGTTTTAATAATCCTGCTGTTAAACAGGATATTAATAGTACGATTAAACTAGCACATATTAGATATCTTCTATCTTATTGAAGATAAGAATAGATTTCATCTATCAAAGTAAAGGGACACTTGGACTGTATGTGAACGTGTATTAGAGAATGTGTACGTTAGACCGACCCACTAACTTTATTAAGTATCGCACTATGTGGCGGTTGTGTAATTATTCGAAGATTAGAGTCTTCATGACATCACGGTGAGAATTGTCATTCTTTGACACTATTGAGGTTTCCCCTAGCCATGGGGCGATCAAGCGGTAGTGATTGGTTATGAAACTGAAGCATGCGTAGGATTCATGGTGCTCGTCCGGAAATCGCGTATCCTATGAATAGGAATAAATATCCGAAAGGGCCTTGATGCTGCCAGAAAATGGACCTACCTACGTGGTACCTTTTCAGTGGCTTAACACGAAGTAGGGAGAGAGAAACGACGCTGAGTAACCCAGTCTGGCTAATCACTCGATCTCTCCCGGATCGACCGTACCTAGCACCAACCTCCAATCCTCGAGACCATGTCCGGATTCAGCCACGACCTGTGTGGGTCGGCCAACACTTGTAATCTAACCTACCTTTGACCAACTTTATCAGTTGGGCTAAGTCCCTCTCGGACCTATTATTCTACACAAGACCCCGAGCTCATGACAACTCGGCTATTCTACCTGACCTCAGTAGGTCAGTTCAACCAGTCCAGCTCGGGCCACCTAAGTCGGCCAGAGTCAGTTCCTAATCGTATTCCCCACGTTTGTGATATACAGATAACCACGAAAGAATCATGAGCCATAAAGGCTCCAATCTCTTTCACTTAATACAAATATTTGAATACCATAATTATATCCTACAATCAAGGAGATCAACTAATCCTTATCTTTTCCTTAGGGAACACCGAAATCCAAGCCCAACAATGACAAGACCCATGCCGCCTTAGGGCATAACTCTGCTCTATATAAACCATCCCTAAGGAACTACGAAGACTTGATTCCAATTCAACTATTGGATACGTAGGCAGCTTGAGAAATGACATCTCAAGTACAGTCTAAAACATCCGCAAATCTCCCCCCTCTCCTTCATCGTTTTATGTTTTTTTTAAGCATCCTTAGGTTATTACCAAGGGAAAGAACCCTAAATTATACCTTGACTATTTTTTGCATCATCAATTGGCGCTAGAAGGAGGGTCTATTTTCTTGACAATCCCAGGAAAAGCTCCATAATCCAACAGAAAAAACGCAGTCAGATCTACGGAAAATTTCCAGAGATTGGGTCGTCAAAATACAATTTCCACCGTTCATATTGAAGGCGACGGTGTGGGGAACAATCTCTCCAAATTTCATGACAATCGGAGTCCGTTTCAATGCCCGATCGTTGCCATAAAGTTGCAGTTGCGGCCAAATCACCAAAAAATGCAGCAGTCGCGTCGGCGGCTAATTTATAGAGATTGAGCTGTTGGAAAACGATTTCCACCATTTGGATTGAATAAGACGGTGTGGGAAACAATCCCTCCAAATTTCATGAAAATCGGAGTCCGATTCATGCCCGATCGTCGCCAGAAAGCTGCTGCTGTGTCATCCAAAAAACGCAGCAGCCACATCGGCGGCTGATTGCCAAAGATTGAACGGTTGGAAAAATATTTTCACCGTTCATATTGAGAAAGGAAGAGGTAAGAATAAGCCCTGCAAATTTCATACCGATCGGAGTCCGTTTCGGTTCCCGTTCAACGTCGTAAAGCTTCTGATGTACAACCAAAACACAGCAGTCAGATCTAATGTTAATTCCCAGAGATGGAGCCGTCAAAACGAAATTTCCACCGGTCAGATCGAAGATGAAGGAGGGATGAACAAACCCTCCAAATTTTCGGAATCCTTTTTGATACCCGATCGACGTCCGAGAGTTGCTGTAGTAACGCCAAAATAATCTGCAAGTTTTATTCCTTATTCTCCGTGATCTGATCCGAGCTCCCCCAGCTCTCAATGATCTGAGCCGAACTCCCGCAGATCTCCATGACCCGAGGCCAATGATGTTCTACCAACATCAATCAAAATACTCATCCTGTGAATCAGCTAAATCATGGAAGCTTTCTTCACCTTTTGCAGCTTCAGTACTTTATTTGACATTAATTTAATTCGATGTTTGCTACCTAAATAACTTATGAATGGTTGAGCCGAGTTAAAGTCTAAAAGAGCTTTCAAATTGGGTGTTTAATAGCTGATTCACCTGTCTGTGAGATTAGATCCATTCATCTTTGAATTTCTGTACAAATATTCTTTATATACATGCTTGATAAACTCTGCCATATGCTCTAAATCTGAGTCTCGAAACCTTTGTTTATCAAGTTGCTCATGTCTTTGCAAATATTCGTATACCCATGGTCAACGTTGCCTCGTGGTTCTGTAAAAGTATTCTTTTTACATCTAAATTATAGTGTTTACTGCATATTCTAGTACTTGCTTTGGAAAATCCAATTTTATATATCATACCACAAGTTAGGGTATTCTTTGCAGATATATGTATGTTCAGTATATTATATATATCCATCTCATCATGTACTTGATTTATGTATTAATATATGTCAATGATTCTTATCACACGAACTTATACATATATTATTTCTCTATATTGTTTTCTTAATAAAAAACACACATATGTGTACTACATGCTATTTAGCAGGCAGAAATCATGATGTACGCATCATCGTGGATGATTCATGAGGGGACAATTTTCTAATACAACCAATCAGGGTTACTACCAGTTAATTCCTTGGAGCGCGATCAAACAAAGTGCAAGGATGAGCTCATACAGAAAGAGCTCGCCTAGACACGAAACCTTCAGTTTTCTCATATTTGGAACTCGCCTTCGGGCGAGCCTTTTATAAGTCCGATTGATTTTGGCGTCATATTTGGAACTCGCCTTCGGGTGAGCCTTCTATAAGTCCGATTTAATTCGGCATCGTATTTGGAACTCGCCTTCGGGCGAGCCTTCTGTTAGTCCGAATGTAATTCGGCATCATGTTTGGAACTCGCCAGCGAGCGAGCCTTCTATAAGACCGACTTCAGTTCGGCACTGACAGATTACACTAATAAGCAAACGGTACGTTAAATTACTATTATTTTTCTCTCTATTATGCATTGTCTTTATTGAAATTACAGGACAAACACACGCTCGACAAAGTCCGGCAAGTCCGGCACCGCTCGCCATCACTTAAAACGAGAAGTCGGAACTAGCCTGGCCCTGCTCATCCAATACTTTCACGCGAGATGTCAGCACTAGCCTGGCCCCGCTTGCCGTGTTTTTAAACGAGAAGTCAGCACTAGCCTAGCCCTGCTCGTCCAATAGTTTCATGCACGAAGTCAGTCCGAACTGGCCGAGATCGTCCAACAACTCCACATCGGTACAGTCAACACCTCTGATGCCCCATCAGGTTCTCCTTAACTCTATGTTAATGTCATATTGACTCATTCTATTGTGCATTTTATTATTAAACTCTATAGAATAGAAGCGCACATATGAAGTTTGCAGAACTTCAAACTCACTAAAGTAGTCAGAAATACTTCTGACTCCTTTACCTGAGCTCCGCCAAATCGGGCTCAGCAAAAAACACGTGAGGACAGTTAAACTTCTAACACAACTCACAAAACATACATCCGCGCCCCCCGCGCGGATCAAACAAACTTTCACGCTAAATTACATGCACGTCAGACAAGCCGAACTCCGTAGGGCGGACTTCACTCAAAACACTAAGGCTGACACTTGAGCTCCGTAAGTCGGACTCAACATGATCAGCAAAGACTAAACTAATTAAGTCTACAGGCTAGACTCGAGATAGACAAACAAACAACCAAGTATGCCATCCAAAAACTATAAGTTAATGCATGGCATACTGGGGGGCAGGACATCCCAGTTACTAGTTATTAAAAGCACTCAAAAGACTGAAAGTTCGCATTAATAAAGCTCATTAAGAGTACATCCGAGCTCCGCAGTACGGAACCCAAGCTCCGCAGTACGGAACCCAAGCTCCGTAGTACAGAACCAACTTATAATCAATTAGATTGAACCTAAGCCTCACTCGCTGTGGGCTAAATATAAAACTAATTGTAATGAAAGCTCAGGGCAGCACGCCCCTTAAAGAACGTTATTAAATGCTGATACAATCTGACGACTCAAATTAACAAGTAACTTGATAAGACTTACTAATATATGAACCAGCGCGTTGGGATCGACCTCATAAATACAACTACACAAGAATAAATATGCCATCCAAAAATTCAGAGTAATGAATGGAATACTCGGGGACAACACCCAATCAACATAATAATAAAAAATAACAGACAACTCAAAACAAGTAGAACAACTTCTCTACGCCAAACAAAAACAAAAATAATAAAGCCCTTAAGATAAACCTTAAGGGTTGGATTCTGTGGCTCTGAAGAAGGAGCCTAAGAAGAAACAATAGACACAATGTCCACTCTTGCCTTAGTCTCTCACCCGCTTTCCGTAGACCCGGCTGGTCGGGATAGAGATACCTCACCAGCTCAGATAACTTTGTTTGGAGCTCGGACATGGCCAGCCCCATGCCCTTTGTCTCCGCATCGAACTGGAATCATGGCTTCCAGGTTGTCCACCCTTGCATGGAGGTAGGCAACCTTCTTCTCCTCAACAAGCTCACTTGCCAAGGACTTCAACTCCCCCTTTTGAGCTATGAGTTGAGCTCGCAAAGCCTTCATCTCCTTATCTTTCATCTCCTTAATTAAAATCAGGTTTTTAGCCGTTTCTCCTCATTCATACCTTGATTTTCGCCTCGATCTTCAACTTTTCTTCAAGATATTCATCTTTTCGAGCCCGGAATAACAAAATTACAATAAAAGATGCTACTTTTACATTTAATTTTGAAAAAGACATAAAAAAATTATAAATCATATGCTCAATTGTTTCTAAACAAAGGAGCTACAAAATAGATCTACGGGTAAACAATACCAACCCAATCCATCTCTTCAACCACAACAATCACAAGCATGCATCATGATAAATTTTGAATTTTACAAAAAAACGAAATAAAAACACCTAAAACATGCTTTTCCACTCCAAGATCTAAAATTCATATACTTTGATCGTTAGATCAAAGGCTCTGATACCACTTATTAGATGTAATATCGTCGGGTCAATCATAGATTGACCCGATTACGCAGCAGAATGCATCAGATCTAGATCTAAACGAAACAAAGAACACAAATTAAAGATCTAACTACAAGGGGGTTTAGGAGCCTACCTTTTTATGGTGCTTAACTCCAAGAACAAAAGGCTTCTTGAACACGTGTATGAGCCGCCACAGCCTTCCAATGTGTGTCTCCCAGCAACACCAGGTGGATGGTGTTTCCCGCCGCCGGACCTCCTTGATATGCTACCGGTCCCGAAGATTATTCCAACTTGAAACCCAAATAAAAATAGCCGAAAATTCCAAGCTATTTTTCTTTCAATATTGGAGTGATATGTGATTGTCAAAAGGCTTGGGAGAACTCTCTTTATATAGGAGAGTAATCATTGTCCTCCAAGGATTTAATAATTAACCAATAATTATTAAATTAATCATTTTCCTTAAAAAGATATATCTAAGATATTCCAAAATAAATAAGGATATATAAAAGATATTCTTTTCCTTAAATTATTTAACACATAAATAATTTAATCACATAACTTATCATTAATTTAGGAAAACAAATTTCCCAATAATAAATAACACAAATATGCGCCCCAAGCCCTAATTAATTAGGTCATGTGCATTTTTCCATTTATTTGGGCCGAGTCCACGAAAAAAAATTTCATGTATTTAATTATCTAGTCCAACTAAACAATTAATCCACATATTAAATTAAATAGCCCAATCCACTATTTAATTATAATTGAGGTGAAGCGACGAGAAAACCTATATGCTATATTAGGAGCCACGTCGGGGACCATGGACCCATATTCAGTAGCTACAATAAATTGAATAAAAATTATTCATCAGACATAATAATTATATCCAACCCATTAATTCCGGGATTACACCACCATAAACCCGAAACTGAACTCTATCGAATATAGATAACTTACACTCAATTTATGAGTCGAAAGCGTCCACTGATATATTAATTACATACGAATAAATCCTCCATAGACTGTTCACTTCGATTCGGGATATTTCCGTAAACCTTTCTTGAAATATATTATCCTTATTTACCATTAACTCCCTAGTGATCAATTAGTGCATATCCAATATAATATGAACTCGGCCGATCGATCAGTTTTTAGGGTTAACAAATAAGGGAACTGTCTGTCTACTTCCCAAGGGAAGGAATGGATTCCATATCTGCCATAACACAGACTACTCATTCATTCTAGAACAGAGCCAACGAGAAGTGTTGGACCATATGCTACGAAGTGCTCCTTACTAACACATCAAACTTTACCCTAGTCTAAGCAGTTGTCTGTGATCACCTCAGGATTGAGATTAATCCATATATGATCATCTAGTGATTCGATAAGACTTCTCGATTACGGAATTATATCGAGAACTCAAATCAAATTGGTCCAGCCCTATATGATTATCATCATATATAAATGCCCCATTAGGTACCCTATTACCGACAGTCCGGATAAGACTGTCACACCTAAAGTTTTCTAGGCGCATCATTAGCAAATTAATCTAGAGACCCGTACTCAGATTAATAAACGCTACGGACTAAGTTAATTTTAAGTATATTTCACAAACTCAATCCTCGTGTGTATAGCCATACACTGAGTTATGTGATTGCATAATCAATATACATAGGGTTTTCTGTAGTGTATTAATACTAGCAATAAATGCAAATAAATAAGATGAAACAAATTCTGTCATTTATTTAAATAAAACAATTACAAATTGTCTTTCGGGCATAAAACCTAACATCAGTCATCCTAGAGATCGTCTCCTATTCTATAATTCAAACTCGGTAAAGTCTGAGTTTTGCATGCCCGACTCCGGCTCGGCATCATAATTAAACTCTCCCCCGAGCGAATATTCTCAAAATTGTGTCCTTACGCTCTCAAGCCTGACGCGCTTAAAACCGGTTGCTATCTAAGCGCAACACCGGTGCACTACGCTGTATGAGCCTCACGTTATCTCAGCAGATCGCTTTAGAACTAGTCACTTCGACCAATGGTGTATCAAGTTGTTACAACTTCGCACCATGTCTTTCTTTTTATCCGAACCTAGCCTATACGTAAGACTAGAAACAGATAGGTCCCCTCGGCCCAGTCAATCCACCCCTTAATTGGTTGCACCAAGCCTAGCACAATCAAGCTCACCTTGCACCATCACGATTCCCGTCATGAGCTAAGGTAACAAAAATAAAGCAACAAGCAGCTACCCTGATGACAAGCGCTGGGGGCTCGACCTGCTCGCCCCTCCAGTCCGCCATCCTTTAACGGGAACAAAACCAACAAAACTAAGCAACAAAAGTTCATAAACAACGCTATCATGCCCCAAAGCTCGACTCGCCATAGGCTCCCGCTTTTATGACTCTTCAACTCGGCACTCCAAGACCGATCGCAGCTCGGCGACTTTCCGATCGCCGCTCTTCCAATGACCAACTCGTGGCCGTATAAATAGCAGCATCGCACCCTTGACAAAATGGGGCTCTCATCTTCGAAGAACTACGCAAATTGGGCTTGATCTCTTACAAGTTAAGGGTACGTAGGAAGCCTTACACAGCTCAGCTCATATTCACAAACACAACATTTTCTTCATCCTTGTTCTTGAGTGCCACCGCGCAACCACCATAGTGGGCAGCGACGCCTCGATTCCCGGTACAGCTGTGATGACGTCACAGCTGGATTTTCCACCTGGCAACACCAAATTAACTTCAAAATCCACAAGTTAAACATCCGTGTCGAGCCACCACTTCGATACATCCCAACCGACCAATGGTCGGCTGGATCTAGGGGGCTTATGATGCTGCCAGAAAATGGACCTACCAACGTAGCACCTTTTCAGTGGCTCAACACTAAGTAGGGAGAGAGAAACGACGCCGAGTGACTCAGTCTGGCTAGTCACTCGATCTCTCCCGGATAGACCGTACCTAGCACCGACCTCTAATCCTCGAGACCAGGTCCGGATTCAGCCCCGACCTATGCGGGTCGGCCAACACTTGAAATCTAACCTACCTTTGACCAACTTTATCGGTTGGGCTAAGTCCCTCTCGGACCTATTATTCTACACAAGACCCCGATCATGACAACTCGGCTATTCTCCCCAACCTCTGTAGGTCGGTTCAACCAGCCCGGCTCGGGCCACCTAAGTCGGCCAGAGTCAGTTCCTAATCGTAGTCCCCACATTTGTGATAAACAGATAACTACGAAAGAATCATGAGCCATAAAGGCTCCAATCTCTACCACTTAATACAAATATTCGAATACCTTAATTATATCCTACAATCAAGGAGATCAACTAATCCTTATCTTTTCCTTTGGGAACACGAATATCCAAGCCCAACAAGGACAAGGCCCACGCCGCCTTAGGGCATAACTCTCCTCTATATAAACCATCCCTAAGGAACTACGAAGACTTGATTCCAATTCAACTATTGGATATGTAGGCAGCTTGAGAAACGACATCTCAAGTACAGTCTAAAACATCCCCAAATCTCCCCCTCTCCTTCATCATTTTCTATGTTTTCTGAAGCATCCTTAGGTTATCACCAAGGGAAAGAACCCTAAAGTTTACCTTGATGATTTTTTGCATCATCAGGCCTTCTTATAAGGACTGTCTAGCTCTCGTGGATCTTTGCAAAGTGGGAGTAAATGAGTTATTCTAAGAGAGCATGATACCAAGATTATAAGATACGATCGTTGATGTACTGACACTCAAGATACGATTGTATGGATATTATTGCAGCGATAGGATTCTATTTACATGGTAATCGTTTCACATGAAAAGAAGTAGTCATTGCATTTGACTCTTCCGATGATTGGGTGTCACGGCGTGTTGGTAGACGTTATGCCGTGATCGTTAGCTTTGAAGGGTATTTTAGTAAATTCACTTTGTGCCTACGGCCAACATATTCGGAAGCCCATCGGGGCACACACTGATATGGTTTAGGATCTAGATTGAAGGCATCAATGATGAACACAAGATCAAAAGAGCAAGCTTGTTCTTCCTAAGGAATCAGCACCTTAGAAATCCCATGTTTGAGAACATCACAACAAAGGAATGCTCAATCCTTTGATAGATTCTCCAAGTTAAACACTACCTAATCAACAAGGTAAATGTAAAACTCAATCAAATTTTCAATCACTGAAAATTCATAATTATATAAAATTTTCACTCAAAGTTTGTCTTCCAAAAACATGGAAATTACAATGCCTTATATAGGCTACAATTATTGTAACTAAAGTGTATAATTAATGACTAGAATTCATGAACCAAAATATGAAAAGTCTTATGCATATTTAATGACTAGAATTCATGAACCAAAATATGAAAAGACTTCTTAAAAACTACTTCCATGGTGGCGCCCCAAACATCTCCAAGATCAAGTGGATCATCATTTGGAACAGCATTCTGGTTTATATCATTCCCTCCCTCTTCAAAAGGATTCGTCCTCGAATACACCTGGATCGAACACGAATATTTTTCTTCCATGCTTTCATTCAACCACATAGCAACTCATAATCAAAACACCACAATATATTGGAACGTCTATAGTGTACAAATCAGCTATAACAAAATTTAAAGATCGACAATGCATTAAATATGGATCCAAATGGATATGCGTCGCTTGTAATTCCTTTAATATAGCAACCAAACCTGCTGATTTCACCTCTCCAATATTTTTCTCAACCACCATAACCTCGGCATTATCTACAACAATATCAATAGAAATCGTTGTCTGAACAACCTCTGGAATTTGTTCAAGAACAAAGGGTGCAGCAATGTGTGCCTCTATTGGCGTAATGAACGCAGCCTGCTGATCATGTGAACCCTCGGTAATATGCTCAGCATGCGGTATAAAAATCTCACCTTGAACATGTACGTCAACATGTTTATCCTCTCCACGATCATCTATAACATCAACAAAATGGACATCCACGGTTTTGACCTCAAATTGAACATTATCAACGTGCACCACATCAATAGGAGGGTTTGGAACAACACAGTCAACATGATTGAATTTTGGGTTTTTGCCATTTATAGCTTCTTCACGAGTTATACCATACTTTATAAGGAAAAGCTCATCTTCAGCCTTCCACTTTGCCTCAAGTTTCTTCCACCGTTCTACACGTTCTAACTCTCTTTTTCCTTAGCCACCTTCCATTCTAACTGCCTTTGTACTTCAGTCCATTTTAACTGTTCGGATTCCCTCTTTATTCTTCTTTGGTCTTCTTGATAGTCATTTTGTTCTTTCAAAAATTCAGCGTCGGCCTTCTTGACACAAGCCGGATAATACAACTTTGGATCATATTCAAAATATAACTCATAACCATCGTAGCGTAGCACTCCCCCATGACCCCACTCCATCTTGGTACAGGTCTCAAATTGACATAAATAAACAAACACACGGCTAGGGTGTCAAGGAAAGTAATTTCCATAACAAGAACACGAAAGGACGGCAATTTTCACGACCAAACGTTAAGGAATTTGGGAAAACACAAAGAACGAGATATGTAGATGATGAAATTTTATTTAAGACTGTTAATTTTCACGAAAATTGAATATGGATAGCTTCCTCAAAATAAATTCGTAAACAGATGACTACACAAACAGATTTTCAGACAGAAACAGACTGGCACGTTACGGTGACCAATGGGAAGAATTTACCGGTAATTTGGAAAAATGCAAAAATGGAAGTTGTAGAACAGGAAAATTCCTATAAGATCAGAAAACATCACTCAATTCTGACCTTTACAACTCCGGCAAATCGAATTCGTTGACAAACTGTTCCAGAAAAATGCATAGGATATTGCCGGGCAGATCTGACCACGATAAACTCCGAATTTGGGAAAGTCGTAAAGAGACAAAAGATAGATAAAAGAAAAATATATCTACTGGTAAAAATTGATAAATTTCCGATTTGTTTTTGAATAGGAAACGACTTGAACAAAATACGGAATTTGGGTAGGAAAGATTCAGAGAACGAAAATTTACCTTCAAAGAAGATGAACAGTCATGAAGATTTGAAGTAAAACGAAATGAAGAAAACGAAATGAAAGGCAAGAAAAAAGAAGAACAAATGGATATTTGATACCTCAATCCCTAGTCTCTGATACCAATTGATATAGGTTTCGGATCTAGATTGAAGGCATCAATGATGAACACAAGAACAAAAGAGCAAGCTTGTTCTTCTTAAGGAATCAGCACCTTCGAAATCCTAAGTTTGAGAACATCACAACAAAGGAGTGCTCAATCCTTTGATAGATTCTCCAAGTTAAATACTACCTAATCAGCAAGGTAAATGTAAAACTCAATCAAATTTCAATCACTAAAAATTCATAATTATATAAAATTTTCACTCAAAGTTTGTCTCCCAAAAACATGGAAATTACAATGCCTTACATATGCTACAATTCCTGTAACTAAAGTGCATAAGTAATGACTAGAATTCATGAACCAAAATATGAAAAGACTTATGCATAATTAATGACTAGAATTCATGAACCAAAATATGAAAAGACTTATGCATAATTAATGACTAGAATTCATGAACCAAAATATGAAAAGACTTCCTAAAAACTACTTCCAATGTGGCGCCCCAAACAACTCCAAGATCAAGTGGATCATCATTTGGAACATCATTCTGGTTTATATCACACATATAAGAAATCTAGCCGGATTAAAATACGGTTATAGTGATAACAAAATAAGGAAAGTTTATCTCGAATATAAAGTGTTATAGTGATATATTCATATGGTGGTATTTATTTAATATGAATAAATATAATACAAGATATTAATTTTGTTGATTAATTAAAAATACATATTCTATCACTATAAAGTGTTAAAGTGATACATTTGGGGGTATTTATTTATTATCAATAAATATAATACAATATATTACTAATGTTGGTTAATAAAAAATACTTATTCTATTGTGTATATGTCGAAATGTATATGTATATATGACATATATGGATTTCGCAAATTAATTAATCATAGTATTATATTAATTAATAATATTCGGATGCCAATATTATGGCATATGGGGCGCAAGTTAGAAGTGTAGGAGATAAACTTGGATTGTGAAAATTAATTAATAGTATTATCATATATTAATATTAGATATTAATGAGTATAGATTTGCACACATGTGTAAATTGATTTATGGTAATATGATAAAGATATATTCAATATTAGATATTGAGAATATCTTGAAAATATTTAATATGAGATATTAAATTAAATGAGATAAATCAATCAAACATATTTTCCTTATTTTATTTGCAAAATGTTTTCTTTCTCCTTACTCCACACAGAAGCTTTTCCCAATAGGATTAGGGACTACATGGGGCACACCGCTTCTCTATAGAATAGAGGTGTTGACTAGCTCTTTTGTATCAATCACAATTAGAAGAGTTCTAATTTATTAGAAAAATAGAGAGCTTCCCAGAGAGAGTTTTGAGAGAGAGAAAATGTCGGTCTAGAAAACGTTTTTTTTGTAGCAATCCAATGGTGGATTCTTGCGGGTTGTTCGTGTGGATCAACGGTAGCGGCCGAACGCTTGGGTGGCTTCATGCAGAAACTACAACCGTAGACAAAGCATCGATCTATCTTAGATCATCCAAGGTAGTTCTTATATACTTATTTTATGCTTGTTGTTTAAACTATGTCGATCCTGGTTAAAAGGAAATAAATTTTAAATTCCTTAGCATTCCCGCGTAGATTTCCTCACAGTGGTATAAGAGCGAGCTTCATGTTTAAGCAATAAGCATTAGTTAATTTGCATAGTATTTTTCTAGATGTGATAACGCTCTAAATGGTACCAATAATTATACCCTTATTCACCCCGAATTCTGCTCAAGAGAGGATAGATAGGCTCGTTAATATGTGGAATATATGTTAATTGCTATGTGAGTGTTTCTAGGATCATAATTATGCATCTATGTTATTTTCCCAAAGATTTGGTACTCTTTTGTCTCGTTTTGCGTGTTTTAGAGGATGTATCGAATCTGGAGCATCGGAGAATGGATCTAGACTAAAATAAATATATTGGGCCAAGTGATTAAAGTCCAAGAAGAAGCCTGCTGAAGAAAAAGGACAAAAGTCGGCCCGGTTTACCGAGGGCTATGGCCGGTAAACCGGTGACTTGTTGAACACGAAACTGATTCTGCCGTATTATCTAGGTCGGTTAGGGTTTTAGAGAGTCTTAAGTCGGTCGTTGTATCTATATAAGGCCGCATTAACAGAGTTCTTAATAAGTTTCACATATTACATTACATACATTACATATTTTGAGGAAATAAAGTTATTTAAGCTTTGAAAGAGTTGTTTCTGGTTTCCTCCCTTTCTCCATCATCTTTAGCTTGAGTAGATCGAGCTAGATCACCATTGTTGAAGGTATGAAGCTTTGAATGTTCCTTTTTGTCTTCAATATGGTAGATATGTTTGTATTTATATGTTTTTGTTAATCTGCATGTTTAACGACCCCATAATTTACATATTTTAATTGTAATTGAGCAATGTAGATCTAGGGATTGGAAAACCAGACCCCGGTAACCCAGCAGTCTATACCGGTTTACCGAGACTTTATTTTGAAAACCTAAATCTGGTATTCACTACAGCTACGTTCATCGACAAGTTTAATTAACAGTAGGTAAGATCTGGTCAATCTTCTTTTTGTAATCGTAAACTGGAATGAAAACCGAATAATGAAGTGCTAAGTTTGGACATAGTCTTGAACGGACCCTATGAACGTGTTGATCAATGTCGTCAGCTGTCTACACGGGTTAGCGGTATGAGTTAGCGCTCGATATCGGCAATTCTAGATCTTTATGCGTATGGGCTATTATAGACCAATTAAGGAGGGTAGCTTGCGTATAGATGGTCTACTACAATTTTTGGAGTAGATAGGAGTAGGAGTTGCACCCGTAGCTGATAATGATAATTAAAACAAAAGCTCGTGAAAAATTGAAGGAAATTATATGGGGAAGTAAACATAACGATTAACTAATCCAAGTTAGTAGATTGGTGAGAAGAGGGGGATGAATACCAAGTTTGTGTTATGTTATTGTTATTGTTGGTCCATGACCGCCTCTATGTTGCTTCTTAATTAGGTTAGAATCGTTTATACTTATAGTTGCATTGTCTCTGTCGGATCGACCTTGACTAGCATTTACTATACTACGATATACCTAGTATTCTTGCTAGTAATATCGATGTTAGTGACTTACACGCGATCAAGATGCATGATATCGATTCACAAAATGAAACACGATAAATAAAAATAATAATAATAAGACGGCGCCTTTTGTGGAACTCGGTCGATTGGCGGCGGCTCTATAGCCGAGTTATCGCTGGCGGCGACGGCGGCTGTCCAGCTGTTGGCGTCGGCTGATGGCACTTGGCGGGTAGTGATTCTTTATGGTATATAGAATATCTCTCTGTTTAGTTATTGTCTTGTGGCTAACCAACGATTCAAATTGTTTGAACCATTGGGATGCCACATGGCACTATAGTACAATTGGGTTGGTTTATGATCCACAATTATAGACCTATGATAAACCTAGGCCTTTCCTAATTTTATTTGGAATAGGCCTAGTCCCTTTTCAAAATATTTTATTTTGGAAAGGGCCTAGGTGGGTGCCTTTTGGTTTTGGAAACCAAATGCATTCTTTTGATCTCAAAAAATAAAGGAACAAAAGAGACCTAATTTTAATTTTGATTTAAATTTGAATAGTTCTAATTGATAAAAATCAAAATTGAAATCATTTAAAAATAATCGTTAATATTATTTTGATTAAAATAATTTAATTAATTAAATGTTAATAGTTAATTGATTGAGTAAAATTATTTAATTGATTAAATGTAAATCGATTAATTAAGACGCAAGTTGATTGTTTTAGATTTTATCTTCTGCATATGATTTTATTGTATCGATTAGCTATTGTGTAGATATAATATGATTATATGGACCCCGATTGATCATTGACTCGATCAATAAGATATATGTGAAGGATTTATTTTTCGTTGGTTTAAAAAATTGTCCTAGGCCGTTATGAAGAACGTGACCTGGTACATTTTCTGCATTATCCCATTCCTGTTAGCTCCCCCCCCCCCCGTGTGTGGCGGGTGTATTTATTTTTTAATATATAATTTATGTAACAAGATGGAGCAGAAGACGAAGGCCAAAGAAAGAAGACATAGAGTTTCTATTAGCAGTTGCAGCTACCCTTAGATTGTGACCCGCGGTTTCGTCAGTTTGTATTCGAAACCACACTTAGGAAAGGTCAATGATCATACTGGTCACTTTACGTATTTATTTATTTTGTGCTTGTATTTTATTATATGATACGATAGATGCATGACAAGGAACGATCTAGATGAATGTGTAGGATGTATGTCTATGGAGATAGATATATTTTGATGAGACCGTGATTAATTAATTAAGTGGATTAATTCAAATTACTCCCACAACAAAAATTCGTGTCATATTTTGTCTTGCAATATTATAATGACGGTGAAGAGCCCTTGCTTGGATCAAACTGATCGGCCCACGTCGGGAGTTGATCTACCTCGGGTATATCGTTATTATCGAGATATGATCTCATGAATATTTGGGTTACGACTCGATTAATAATCTTGCAGTCATTGGCCCACGTCAGGACCATTTGATTTTAGAGACAAGGGGTTGGCTATCACATAGAGATGTGGGTTGTCAAAGTGTTGACTAGTCAACCAATGGAAGCCGCATGAGATGCGACCGTAAGCGTACCCACCTTTCAAAATGGACACGGTCGATCAGCCCACGTCGGGGATCGAGTCAACTAGATTGGATTCCATCCACTAACAAATCTTGGATAATTCATGAAAGTCAATTGGGAGTAGTTCACTAGTGGGAGCATAATCATGAACCAAAATACCATTTTTGATTTTGCATGTATAAACAACAACACTCTTTTATCTTTATATTTATGTTGTAGATTAAGCAAACTTTTTGTTCTTTGTTTTATTCTCGATTATTAGAACGAATATTAGATGACTGTTACCTTTTGAGAAATGTTCTCAAGTATGGTTAAGTAACTTTAATCCTTTTAAAATAAGCAATGACATGAGCAACTACGTTCTAGTAGTTAAAGACAAGGAGACAACATATTTGATGGAGTGCTCTAAGAGATTAATTATTAATCATGAACGGAAGCTCATGATATGATTAAATCACTTGAAATAAGTCTCCATGAGTTAATCATATAATGGACAAGATGATATCCAATGGGTAGTTTTGTCATATGAGAACATTAATTCAAACATTAGATGTGTTGAATAAGAATGACAACACTGAATTTTGAAAAGGTTGTTTTCAAAATTGTAAGATTTAAGTAACGACTTAATTCTTTAACTATTGCTTGAAGGTTAATTAAATAGTTCATGTTTTGAATTTTATTCAAAGGGAAAATAATGTATCTAATAAACTTTGGATTTTCTTTGTGAAAGAAATCTGATGACATAGCTCTTGTGATTTTCTTTAGTCTTTTGAAGACAAAAATAAGAAATATTTACAAGCGCTTAAAGGAATAAAAGGAAAGTTAGGACATGTGCCTAAAATAAGAGATCTTATCAAAGTCTCTATTCTAGGCAAGTGTGTTGAGATAAATCTATCTAATTTCAAGTCAACTCTTAGATATATGATATCTTATGAGTATGATTAAATTAGAAAGATTAAATACATAATACACTAAGATACGAAAAGTGAAGCAAACGTTGCAACATTTTTGGTATTGTACTTTGAGTCTAGTAAGCTGATAAAGGAACTGAATAAATGTTATTGTGTTCTGGTTCTTATGAAGAACACGAATTCAGTTGTACGTTAGGATTTAATGGACAAATTCAATTGTAAGGAATAAATGTTATTCCGATACAGTTGAATAGTCAATAAATCTAACATACAAAATTGGTGTCGCTATATAGTTTATATAGGTGATAAAATCTCAACCAAATATTTGTATGGCTGTTATCCTTGATATTTTGTGGTTGTTCTATACATAGTCTCTATGGAAGAGAAACGTCCCATGTGATTATAAATCATAGGGGTAATACGTATCTTATCGAAATTTGACTAAAATACCCTTTTATGAAAAGCTTATAAAATCTAGAAAATTTCCTAAAGCATAAACATAATTGTTCATCCCTTGAAAAGGCTAACACAACTTTAGGGGGGTTGAATAAACTTGTACCTTAAAGCTCACCCAAAAATGAATCTTATTCCAGATTGAGTTCAACTGAAACTTGTGCGGAGTCAAGCTAACTTAACTGAGTATAAGTCAAAACTGACTTAACCTTAGTCGAGTTAACCGGCAGCGGATTAATTAAGCCTTTTAAATTAGAGTTATCATTTTTGGTGCTGATTCATTTTCTGTGTATGCTAAATGTATGTATTAGATAAATATAACTAAAATGTAGTAAATAAACGAATAACATAATGTAAATGCGTAAGGTAAATGAAACAAGATTTATAGACATTCCAGGTGGTGTTATCCTGTCAGCCCTCTCTTCCTCTGTGATGTGGAGGAAAATTCCACTAGAACTTCTTTGAGGTGGCCCGGTTACAAAAAGTTCAAAACGGATAGTCCTTGACTAATCCCTAGCTTGAATATCTAAACACTTGTAGAACAGGTAGAATGGCTGCTCCTCAATTGTTTGAACACACTGGTCCTTGAAGGGTTGTCTTGCCTTTTCACCAGCTCATCACAAACACAGTCTTCTTGACATCACTCAACTGTCCTTCACACCTTCTTGGTGCTTCACAGTCTAAACCTTTGATAAAATCAATGTTGAGACTTGAATCAATAACTCTGTTTTCTTCAAATGATTGATCTTGATCTTTCTTTGAAATCTTATGAACACTTGAAGAAGTCTTGATCTTTCAATGAAAAGCTTAGCAGGAATTCTCTTTATTTGTTTTTCCCCTTAATTTGATCTTTCTGGAATAGATTGAATCTTAGAATTCCGCATTTCTTCTTGTTGTAGAAGTAGTCTATTTATAGGGGTCTTTCTAGCGGTTGGATTGTTTGAATTTGAATCATTTTAGTCGTTAGTGGTCCTGCTTTTTCTTTTGTATGTCAGTGTCAGAATGGACACTTTATAGACCAATAAAATTACTTTATTTACAACGGTCATATTCTTCTTCAGTTTCTCATTTCTTCAGTTAAAAGCTGATTTCTCACAACTTAGTCAGTTGTCAGTTTTTAAGAGAACTAACTGAGTTTTTACTCTTCTTCAAAATCTCAGTACTCTATTCTTCATCTGATTATATTTGACTTAATCAGAGTACACCATTCAAATCGGTCATCTAAGATATCATTGTCCTTAGGAATCTTAGGTCTTCATACAAGATCCATAAAGTCAGTTCAGATCATCACAATCTTGCCTGACGTCTAACTTTACAGTCTCGACTTAGTCTTCATAAACTGAGTTTGAACCCTTAGTTCTTCAGTCTTCAAAAACTGAGTTTGAACCCTCAGTTCTTTAGTCTTTTAGATAAGCCAACTGAGTCTGTGTCCCTCAGCGAACTTACCTTCTTCAGTTTCTGTTGGTGTGCTCTTATGTCAGTTATCTTATGAATCTCAGTTTCCTTGTAGGATCTCAGTTTCCTTCAAATACTCAATTTCTCAGTCTTGATCCTAGAACTATTACAATTCTTGTCTGATTAACTTATACAAATATCAGACTCTATTAAATCTTATACATTGATTTCTAGACATCTTTTTGCTTTGCACTATAACAGCTAGTTATGACACTTCATCAATGGGGTCTAAAATTAATAACTAAATAAATGCTGAATTTTCATAAAAACATAAATTTTATTTCCAACAATACTGATGTTTGTTGGCATTTGACAATTAATGCCACGAACAATATTATTGCACTACTCCCATTGACTGTTTTAGAAATAGTCAAACATACATAGTGAAGTACGAATTTCAGAAAGTCTGAAAGGTTCGGACTTGTACGAATATGAGGTTGGTGAAGAATTTAGGAATTAATCTCCAATTTTATTGAATTAATTAATACCTGAAGGGTGTTTCAAAAGTTGTCTGAAAAGGAATCAGATTCTCCCTTGAAGGATACAATTTTTGGGATACGCAATTAGATTGTGTCTCTAAAATGGAAATAACACTTTATACGCTAAAGATAAGAGATAATCCATGCAAAGTATCCCTTACCTGTTTCGGGATAGTGCCCTTATACGAAAAATATACTTTACCAAGTTCCGAAAATAATGTTGAATGAAATCCATATTGGATATGGAAGAAGATGACGTCAAATCCATCTTAACTAATGATTTTCGTGCTTCTAGCAAGCAGGAAATGTCTGAAAATCTTGGAGCTTAGTATGACATGTGCTACTTTGTAGAATATCTTAGCAAGTATGCTAGATATCATTCACTTGTCTGCGGAGAAAAAGGTGTATGTCTCCAAATATGCAGTCTTCTAAGGGAAGTGTTTCTGTCAACAGAGATAGTGGGAGTAAATTGAGATCTCAAAAGAGTTTGAGAACTACAAAGAATATTCAACCATTGGAGCATGAGCAAGAGCCACATAGTGATGAGGTGCAGGACAGTGCACACAAGTACCCTCTGAGTCAGCAGATAACCACAAGCCTGAAAGGGCTCACGAAGATCTCACGACTATTGCAGGAATGCTTGAAAGGAAAGATTAAGAGATATGGCTTGAAGCCGTAGTATCTGAACTAGATTCCATGAGAGGCAAACGGGTTATGAACCCAGTCTGTCTTACCTGAAGGGAATGTCTCCTAAAAGTGTGGCATGTCTTTATAGAAGACTAACATGGAAGGTAATGAGATTACTAGTTAGGGCTAGGTTGATGGCTAAAGGCTATGGAGTGTAAACCTTGTAATTACCTTTAAGCTACCGGCTATGCTTAAGTGTATTCAGATAGTGGTTGTTGTAGCCACGTATCATGGATATACGATAGTGTTGAGAATGTTGGGCCAATGGCTTGATGTGCATAGATGATAACATGATATATGAGCTTGAGAGATCCATTTATGGACTCAAACAAGTCTCTCTAAATAAGTTCTTTGATTTGATAGATCAAAAGAGTTCGATTCCATCATGAAGAAAGATATGTCTAATGTGCAGAAGGGCTAGTGGGAGAGTCATATATTTTTGAGTAAGGTGTTGCATATCCTTCTCAAGAGTTGTCCATAGTCAATTAATGTTTGGTAGTTCAAGGACATTATGAAAGTTCTTGGAATGGCAGTTCTTATTTTAGAAATAAGAATCTGTAGTGATAGGTTTAGATACTGCTTGGTTATCACAGTTCACCTGCATAGATGAGATGCTAAAGAAGTTTATCCTAGACCACGTCGAGAGAAACTGTTAGCCAGTTTTCTTGGTGTCTATCTGTGATAGGACGTCAGTCCTAAAAGGTAAGTTGAAAGATGACACTTATGGAAGGTACCATTGGTTTCTGCAATAGGGTCCGTCGTAAGTATTGTGAGTTGAACTAGATGTTCATACTTCATGAAGAGTCATGAACATGTATGAAAGTGATTCCGGTATATATCGAGAATATCCATAAAAGTGTTAAGGATGGGTTCCTAGTTTATTGAAACTTGGAATCGAATAAATGTATATATACAGATGTATACCTTGAAACTCACGAAGATAGTGGGAGCTACAGTCTGGGTATGCATTCACTTTGGTCAAAGTGATACAGTGAGCTGGAAATGTTCTTAGCATGATATCATGGTAAATTCTACAACTGAGCCAAAACACAGTATTTGTTAGGAAATCTACGTGGGAACGCAGCGGGATTTAAAATTTATTACTTTTTTAAACCAGGATCAAATTCGTTTAAGCAACAAGCATAAAAGAAGTAGAAAGTGAAAATACCTTGGATGATCTAAAAAAGATCGTTGCTTTGTATACGGTTGTAGTTTCTGCACAAAGCCGCCCAAGCGTTCGGCCTCTACCGTTGATCCACACGAATAACCTGCCGGAATCCACCAATGGACTACTACCGGAAAAAGTTAGCTGCTAGGCCGTCCTTTTCTCTCTCCCAAAACACTCTCTCAAGAAGCACTCTTAATTTTCGCATAGAATAATAAGACTTGTAATTGTGATACAAATGAGCTTGTCACCCACACTATATTTATAGTGTAAGTGGCGCCCCAATGCACAACCAAATCTGACTGGGAAAAGCTTCCTAATAGATAGAGGAGAAAGAAAACCAATTTCCAATAAACTAAGGAAAATATATTTGATTGATTTATCGTATTAATATCTAATATCTTAGATTAAATACGTTCTAAGATGTACATTGCCAATATCTAATACTGAATATATCTTTATCATATTACCATAAATCAATTTACACATATGTGTAAATCTTTACACATTAATATCTAATATTAATATATTATAGTACTATTAATTAAATTGCACAATCCAAGCGTATCTTAATACACTCAAACCTGTGCCCCAAATAGCCTATTATTGGCATTCGGAATACTCTTAATTAATTAATATAATACTATGATTAATTAATTCACAAAATAATGTAAATCATTATACATATATATTTTGACATATACATCAAGTATGTATATTTAATTAATCAATATAATTAATATATTGTATTATATTTCCTCATAATAAATAAATACCACCATATTAATTTATCACCATAACACTTTATATTTGGGATAAATATTTTATTATTTGGTTATCACTATAACCGCATTTTAATCCGGCTAGATGTTCTTATGTGTGTGACCCGATAGGCTTCCGAATATGTTGGCCGTATGCACAAGGTGCAATTATGAAAATATCCCTCATACCTAAAGATCATGGATAGCGTCTAGCAACACGCCATGACCCTCAATCATCGGAAGAGTGAAATGCAATGACTACTACCTTTCATGTGAAACGGTTACCATGTACAAAGAATCATATTGCTGTAATAATATCCATACGGTCGTATCTCGAGTGCCAATACAATAACAACCGTATCTTATAATCTGGATATCATGCTGTCTCGAGTAACTAATTTACTCCCATTTTGCAAAGATTCACGAGAACTAGGCATTCCTTATAAGAAGGCCTTTTCAGATATTTACTCCTACAATTATGATACACGATTTCCGGACGAGCAACATGACTCCTACGCATGCTTCAATATCATACCCAATCACTACTGTATGATCACCTTATGTCTAGGGGAAACCTCAATAGTTTCAAAGCATGACAATCCATACCGTGATGCCATAAAGACTACGGTTTTAGGAAAATTACACAACCGCCAAATAGTGCGACACTTAATAAATTAAGTGGGTCAGTCTAACGTACGCATTCTCTAATACACGTCCACATACAGTCCAAGTTTATCTACACTTTGATAGGAAAGATCTATCCCTATCTTTAATAAGACAGAAGACATCCAATACGTGCTTTTCTAATCGTACTATCAATGTCCCGTTTGATAGTACATACGACTAGAGACATTTAAGTATCAAATCCTTTAAAATGAGTCGAGACCTAATCAACCTTAATCACCATTATGATTTCTCTTTCACATTTTGACACTTGGGACGTTATCATATATACAATATTATTATTGGTCCGTTAAACAAAGAAATATATAATAACAAAAAAGACATTTATTATATGTATAAACATAAAGAAATAGTAGTAATGATCCGACCCAGTCAGATCTTGTCCAGACCGATTGGGGTTAGGACACTATTTCAACAATATCTCACTTGGCCTAAAGCCAATCATTCGTACACACAAGACCAATTTGAAACACAATAATCTCATGCAATACTCGCAACCAACCCTAAGTGTAAACGGATCACTATCCATAAGGACTCAGACTATCTTTGTATCACACTCCAAGTGAATGAGTCAAAAGGAACCACCTCAACACACACATGAATCTCTGAAGAGACTCTGGTCCTTGCTTCAAGCAATGAATCAACTTACCATATCTGCTATATAGAAAAGGTTGAAGAACCATTCAAGGTTCAAGAATGAACCTCTTAGATCCATGTACTACTCCCGCTATGCCTCCTAGGCAATACCATCTTTTGGCACAGTTGTAGAATTTACATGATCACTTGCTAAGAACATTTCCAGCTCACTGTATCGCTTTAATCAAAGTGACTGCAAACCCAGACTGTAGCTCCCACTGTCTTCATAAGACTCAGGGTATACATTTGTATATCCATGTTTATTTGATTCCAAGTTTCAATAAACTAGGAATGCGTCCTTAAAATTTTTAAGGATATTCTCGACATTTACCAGAATCACTTTCATACTTATTCATGACTCTTCGTGCATTATGAACAACTGGTACAATTCTTTTGAGATGGATTTGATCACCGTGAAATTAGTACTATAAAGTATATATTTATTTACCCCAAATTGTGCTTAATTACAGAATGATAGATGGATTATTGTATGAAATACTTATCAATTGTCTATAGTTGGTTCCTTGGTTAGTCCTTCTGCATCTATTCATTTTATCCCGAGATTTGGTATTATTTCGTGATATTTTCCGTACATTTCAGATGTGCCAAGTAATGGAGCAAAGCGGAAGGAATCTGGGCTAAAAAGGATGATTGGGCGGAAGCCATAAAGTCTGAAAGAAATCTGCTAGTCCAAGAATCAATAAAAAGAAGTCTGGAAACTGCGGCAACCCTAGCCGCAGTTGCATGACTTAGGAAGCATAAAATCGAAGCCGCCATTAATTGTATTTAGTCAATTAGGGTTTAGTCAGCCTAGGTCGGTTGCTATTGCTATATAAAGCCTGTTACAAAACCATTATAGTGTGTGAAAAACATATGTATACAATTTATATTTATTTTATGAAATAAAGTTGCTCTTGAGTTTGTTTTCGCTTTACTTTGGTTATCTTCTCAAAGCCGTCAACTAACTTGAGACGGTCAAGTTAGTTCAACCGTACGGGAGGTATGAATCTTTGATCATTCATTCATATTCTTCATTATTGTAGATTTACTTTGATTAACGTGATATAATTAACCTGCATGCTTAACCAACTCGTAATTAACAAGAATTAGTGAGGACAGAACAATGAAATTCTAGAATTAGGAACCACCGCTCACGCAATTACGGTGGTCTTTACTGCAATTGCGGTGCCACTTAGGTAACCCTAAATCTGAAGATTCTGTATCAGTTATGTTGATCGACAGGATTAATTAATAATAGGTTACATCTGGCCAAACTGCTTATTGTATTTGTAAATTAACAAGAAGGACGATAAGTGAAGTGTTAATTAAGACATAGTCTGGATCATTCCTAGGAACATGCTAGTCATATTAACAATGGTTGCTTAGGACGTTCTCGGTTTCCCGGCACTTTCTAGATCTTATTTTGTGTGAGTTAATACAACCAACGAAGGGGGTTAATGTCACATAGGTGTCTACTATCATATTAACGAAATTGATAACTCTAGGCGATTGCACCAGTAGCTAAAACTGAATTAACATGTGTTCTGGTTAAATCTGGGTAATTACGAAGAGAAGTAGGTTTAATGGTTAATTACACCAAGTTAGGAGATCGGTAAGGAGAGATAAACTCTTTTAGCATCCAATCTATTAGGGTGAAATGTGATAATTGAGCAATATCCAAATCTATCTTTATAGATTCTTATTCCTTAAATGGGAACTTCTATTTCCACGAACTTTAGTAAAGACCTTCAACTACCGAACATTAATTGACTGTGATACATGGTGTTGATTCAAAGAAGCACATCCAATACCTTGCTCAAAATCGGTAACAGTCCCAGTAACCCTTTTACACATTATGCATATCTTTCTTCTTGATGAAATCAAACTCCTTTGATTTATCAATGCAAAGAACTTATATAGAGGAACTTGTTTGAGTCCATTAGTGGATCTCATAAGCTTACACATCACGTTATCAACTATGAACATCAATCCATTGGCCCAACGATTTCAACACTATCATATAGCATGATATGTAGCTACAACAAGCAATATCTGAATAGACTTAAGTATAGCATGTAGCATAAAGGTAATTACATGTTTTACACATCGTAGCCTTTTAGCCATCAACTCAGCCTAATAGGTAATCGTATCACCATCCATGTCAGTCTGTCATAAAGTAATGCTAGACCTTTCAGAGACATTCCCTTCAGATAAGACATACCAGGCTCATAACCCGGTTGTCACACATGGAATCTACTACAGACATTATGGCTCCAAGCCATATCTCCTAATCTTGCCTTTCAAGCATTCCTACGTAGGTCGTGAGATTTTCATTCTTCAAGATAAACATACAATCAGCCTTTTCAAGCATATGGTCATCCGTAGACTCGTAGAATACTTGTGTGCACTGAGCAGTGTCATGCACCTCATCTCTATACGGTGCCTGCTCGTGTTCCGTTGGTTGAATATCTCTTTGTGGTTCTCAAACTCTTTTGATATGTCATTTACTCCCATTATTTCATTTGGAAGAAACACTTCCTCTAAAATACATCATGTTTGGAGATCAACATTTTCGCTCCACGGTAAGAAAATAATATCTAGTGTACTTGCTAAAATATTCCACAAAGTTGCATATGTTGTACTAGGCTCCAAGCCTTTTAAATACTGCCTGCTTGCTAGAAGCATGACAATCCTAAATCATCGGTTAAGATAGATTTGATGTCATCAATTCCATATTTGATATGGAATTTATTCAACCTTTATTCTCTGTAACTTGGTTAAGTAAATGTATTGAACGAGGGCACTATCCCAACACAGGTAAGGGATACTTTGTGTGGCTTCTGTCACACCTTTATCGTATAAGGTGTTGTTTCTATTTTAGAAACACAATCTAATTGCATATCCAAAATGGTGTCTTTTAAGGAAGAATCTGATTCCTTTTAGACAACTTCTGAAACACCCTTCAGGTATTAATTGGTTCAATCCAATTGAAGGTTAATTCCTAAGCAGTTCATCAATCTCATGTTCGTACTAGCTCAACTTTTCGGGCTTTCCGAATTTCACACTTCACTGTTACACTTGACATTTCCAAAAATAGTCAAAGAGAGTAATAAACAATAATATCATTCATGGATTTATTGTTATAATCCAACAAATATCAGTATGTTTAGGCTTTAGCCAATTTTCTAGAATTTGCAACCTTTTTCATTAAAGGGAATTTTAGTCATCTTTAGATAAGATACGCCTTACCTATATGATTCATAATCATGGTTCACACATCATCAGAATGACATTTGATCACACATTTATCTTTAATAGAGACTATGTCTTGAACAACCACAAAATATTAAGGGTAACAACCATATAAATATTTGATTGAGATTCCATCACCTATATCTACTATATAGTGACACCAATCTACTATGTTAGATTCAGTGACCATTCAAATTTATCGGAATAACATTTATTCCGTTCAAATGAATTTGTCAACCAAATCCCAACATATAACTGAACTCGTGTTCTTCATAAGAACAGGAACACAATAACATTTATTTAGTTCCTTTATCAATTTACTAGATTCAAAATACAATATGACAAATGTTGCAACGTTTGCTTTATTTTCGGTATCTTAGAATATTCTGTATTTAGTCTTTCTAATTCAATCATATTCGTAAGATATCATACATCTTAGAGTTGACTTAAGCTTAAGTAGATTTACCCCAACTTACTTGCTTAAAATGGAGACTTCGATAATTTCTCTATTTAAGCACATGCACTAATCTTTCCTTTTGAATCTTTTAAACATTCGTGAATATTTCTTAGTTTAGTCTTCGTAAGCCTTAAGAAAAAATCACAAGAGCTATGTCTTTTATTTTCTTTCATATAGAAATCCAAAGTTTATTAGATTGTTTATTTAGCCTTTTGAATCATATTCAAAATATGAACTATTTAATTAACCTTCAAGCAATGATTAAAGAAATAAGTTGATACTTAAATCTTAAAATTTTGAAAACAACATTTCCAATATTAGTTGTGGTCATTCACATTCAACACATCTAATGTTTGAATTAATTGTCATCGTATGATAGAATGACCCATTGGATATCATCGTATCCAGTATATGATAAATTCGTTGAAACTAATTTCAAGTGATTTAATCACATGATGAGCTTCCGTTTTGCTTAATAATTAAAGTCTTAGAGCACTACATCAAATATGTAGTCTATTTTTATCTAACTACTATAACTAGGTTGCTCGTGTCATTGACAAAAATTACTTAACCCTGTTTGAGAACTTTTCTCAAAGGTAAACACTCATTTAATATTGGTTTTATTAGTCGAGAATAAAACATAGAAATAAATGCTTGCTAAAAACTACAACATAATAATAAGGATAAAAAGAGTGTTCTTGTTTAACATGCAAAATAAAAAATGGTCTTTTGGTTTATGATTTTGCTACCACTAGTCAACTTCTCCCAATTGACTTTCAAGAATTTTTCAAATATTCTTTAGTGGCCAAGATTCCCCCTTGTTACGTCGATTCCCTGCACTGGCTGGTGAACCGAAATAATTCTGTGAGTAGGTGATACTTCACCAATCATATCACTATGTGACTCTTGGTTGTTGACTAGTCAACTCTTTGACAATACACATCACAATGTGGTAGTCAATCTGAAAATTACACGACCCCTGCTGTGGCTGATGATCGAATAAATTTTAGTCAAGTCATAACCCAATATTCGTGAGATCACTTACGTTTATATCTCAATAATAACGATATACCTGAGGTAGGTCAACCCCTAGCTGTGGCTGATGGATTGGATCCGAACAAGAGATCTTCACCATTATTATAATATTGGGAGACAATTCTGACTTAATTTTTTAGGTGAGAGTATTTAATTAATTTATTAGTGGGTCTCATCATAATTTATCTATCACTATAGACATACACCCTACACGTTCATCTAAATCGTGTATAGTCATGCATTTATCGTATCGTATAAAATAAATACATGCACAAAATAAATAAATGCGTAAAGTAACCGATATGATAATGGACTTTCCTAAGTGCGGTTTCGAATACAAACTGATGAAACCGTGGGTCATAATCTAAGGGTTGCTGCAACCGCAAATAGGATTTTAATGCGTCACCTTCAATGGGATCTTTATTCGTCTTTCTACGGTCTCCATCTTTTGCTCCATTCTTGTTACATAGAACCTATCTATTAAATTTGTACACCCACCGCACACGGGGGGAGCTAACGGGAATAGGATTAATGCATAAAGAAAACTAGGTCACCTTCTTCATAACGGCCTAGGACAATTTTGAAATCAACAGAAAAATAAATCAAACACATCCATCCTATTGGTCGAGTCCATGATTAATTGGGGTCCATATAATCATATTATATCTATACATCATCTAGTTCACACAATAATATCTTACGAAAAGAGAAAACAAAATTTAACTAGTTGCGGCTTATTTTATCAAACCAAATAATCAATTAACATTTAATTAATTAAATGACTTTAATCAAAATGAAATTAACTATTAATAAATGATTTTAATTTTAATTAATTAGAGCTATTCAAATTTAAATCAAAATTAAAATTAGGTCTCTTTAGTTTCTTTCCATTTGATTCTTAATCAAAATGGATGCCTTTGGTTTCCAAAACCAAAAGGCGCCTACCTGGGCCCTTTCGAAAATCAAATATTTTGAAAATGGCCTAAGCCTAGGCCTTTTCCATAATTTAAATAGTTTGAAAAGGGCATAGGCCTATTGCAAACAAGATTTGGAAAGCCCTAGGTTAATCATAGGTCCACATAAGAACCATATTCAACTTTTTTGTATTATAGTGCCATGTGGCATCCAATGACCCAAACTATTTGAACCGTTTGCCAGCCACATGAAATTAACTAGATAAAGAGATATCAATGAAATATAAAACTTCATAAAAACAACAAAACCCACAATCAACTTCCTCCACGCACAACCGGCCGATGCCGGAGACCCCTAGGGGCGACAACTCCGCCGGCAGTAACACGGTGAGGGGCCGCTGCTTCGTTTCATGAATTTAAATTATGCATCTATTATAATTACTATGCAATTTATTTAATTCTTATTTCTTAAGCACGAAGCTCATTCTGATACAACTGTTAGGAAATATACGTAGGAACATAACGGAACTTAAAATTTATTTCCTTTCTAACCAGGATCGACTTCATTTAAGCAACAAGAATAAAAGAAGTAGACATAGAAAATACCTTGGATCTAAAATAGATCGTCGCTTTGTCTACGGTTGTAGTTTCTGCACGAAGCCGCCCAAGCGTTCGGCCTCTACCGTTGATCCACATGAACAACCGCCAGAATCCACCATTGGACTGCTACCGGAAAAAGTCAGCTGTTAGGTCTCTCTTTTTTCTCTCCCAAAACTCTCTCTCAAGTAGCTCTCTTAAATTTTCTTGTAGAATAATAAGACCTATAATAGTGATACAAAAGAGCTTGACACCCACACTATATTTATAGCGAAAGTGGCGTCCCAATGCCCAGCCCAATCTGATTGGGAAAAGCTTCCTAATGGATAGAGGAGAAACAAAACCAATTTCCAATAAAATAAGGAAAATATATTTGATTGATTTATCTCATTAATATCTAATATCTTATATTAAATACGTTCCAAGATATATATTGAAAATATCTAATATTGAATATATCTTTAACATATTACCATAAATCAGTTTACACATTTGTTTAAATCTATACACATTAATATCTAATATTAATATATGATAATACTATTAATTAAATTGCACAATCAAAGTGTATCTTAATACACTCAAACCTGCGCCCCAAATAGCCTATTATTGGCATCCGGAATACTCTTAATTAATTAATATAATACAACGATTAATTAATTCGCAACATGTAAATCATATATACATATATTTCGACCTATACATCAAATATGTATATTTAATTAATCAACATAAATAATATCTTGTATTATATTTATTCATAATAAATAAATACCATCATATTAATTTATCACCATAACACTTTATAGTCGAGAAAAATATTTGCTTATTTGGTTATCACTATAACTGCATTTTAATCTGGCTAGATGTTCTTATGTGTGTGACCCGATACGCTTCCGAATATGTTGGCCATAGACACAAGGTGCAATTACGAAAATGCCCCTCTTACCTAACGATCATGGATAGCATTTAGCAACACGCCATGACCCCCAATCATCAAAAGAGTCAAATGCAATGACTACTACCTTTCATATCAAACGGTTACCGTGTAAATAGAATCATGTCGCTGTAATAATATGCATATGGTCATATCTCGAGTGTCAATACATTAATAACCGCATCTCATAATCCAGATATCATGCTCTTTCGAAGTAACTCATAAACTTTTTGACCTGGATATCATACTCTCTCGACATAGTTTTTTAAAGCCGAATTTAATTGCAGTGTTTACACGAACACATTATCAGTAACAGAGTATTAGTAACACAGTAACAGTAATAAATGTAGTTCAAGGTTCAATAGCATCACATCTGATCTAAAATTAAATATAATTCCAGTAGAGTTTCAAGAATGCAAAAATATGGTTATAATGAATGTACATATGTTACTTGTCTCATCTACTTCAAAAAGAAACCACCAACATGTGGAAAGAAGCATCACCAAGGCAAAATGAAAGCTCCGAAAAAACTAAAGCACTAAGAAAAAGTCTATTAGCTGCAACAACATCAAGTACAGCATTCCCCAAACTCTTTGCACGCCTCAAAACGGAATCTCTGATAGGGAACACGCTGCCCATTCTTATAACATATTAATGAAATATGGAAAAAATAACTAACATAATTGAATGTCTTTGCAAAGTGGGAGTAAATGAGTTATTCAGAGAGAGCATGATATCCAGATTATAAGATACGATCGTTGATGTACTGACACTCGAGATGTGATTGTATGGATATTATTACATCGATAGGATTCTATTTACACCGTAACCGTTTCACATAAAAGGTTGTAGTCATTGCATTTGACTCTTCCGATGATTGGGGGTCATGGTGTGTTGCTAGATGCTACTCCGTGATCGTTAGGTATGAAAGGTATTTTAGTAAATACACGTTGTGCCTATGGCCAGTTTATTCGGAAGCCTATCGGGTCACAGACATAAGAACATCTAGTCGGATTAAAATACAGTATAGTGATAACAAAATAAGTTAAGTTTATCTCGACTATAAAGTGTTATATTGATAGATTAATATGGTGGTAACTATTTATTATGAATAAATATAATACAAGATATTAATTATGTTGATTAATTAAAAATACATATTCTATCACTATAAAGTGTTATAGTGATAGATTAATATGGTGGTATTTATTTATTATGAATAAATATAATACAAGAAATTAATTATGTTGGTTAATTAAAAATACAAATTTTATCATGTATATGTCGAAATATATATGTATATTGATATATGTGGATTTTGCAAGCAATTAATCAAAGTATTATATTAATTAAGAATATTCCGGATGCCAATATTATGTCATATAGGGTGCAGGTTTTAAGTGTATGAGATAAACTTGGATTGCGAAAATTAATTAATAGTTTATCATATGTTAATTTTAGATATTAATGAGTATAGATTTGCTAAATTGATTTATGGTAATATGATAAAGATATATTCAATATTAGATATTGAGAATATCTTGGAAATATTTAATATGAGATATTAAATTAAATTAGATAAATCAATCAAAGGTACTTTCCTTATTGTATTAGGAAAATGTTTTCTTTCTCTTTACTCCACACAGAAGCTTTTCCTAATGGAATTGAGGACTACAATGGCGCACAACTTCTCAATATAACAGAGAGGTTGGCTAGCTCTTTTGTACCAATCACAATTAGAAGAATTCTAATTTACAAGAAAATAGAGAGCTTACTAGAGAGTGTGTTGAGTGAGAGAAAAAAGCCGGTCTAGCAATCGAGTTTTTCTTGTAGCAAACCAATGGTTGATTCCGGCGGGTTGTTCATGTGGATCAATGGTAGAGGCCGAACGCTTGGGCGGCTTCATGCAGAAACTACAACCGTAAACAAAGTGTCGATCTATTTTAGATCATCTAAGTTAGTTCTTTAATCTACTTTTTTATGCTTGTTGTTTAAACGAAGTCGATCCGGGTTAAAAGGAAGTAAATTTTAAATTCCGTTGCGTTCCTGCGTAGATTTCCTAACACAAAGCTGTCATCTACACTAGGTTTTGGGATCAAGGATTGTTCCATGGAAAGAAGGATGTATGCAATTGACGTGATGATCAAAAAGTTTATAGGGTGAAACAATTTTAGTTTATAAGATATCAATAAAGGTTATGGGCTCCGTTGATGAAGATGGTGGATGCCGGATCCGCTAAGATGGCCAGTCTGGAGAGAAGACACATTTAATAGTCTTGGTGTTCCTGTAAGGTGATATTATAATAGAAGTTGTTGAAAAGGATACTGCAGCTGGGCGGTAGTTGAAGCTTGAGAGTTTGTACATGACAAAATATCTAACCAACAAGCTGTTGTTAAAACAAAGTCTGTTTAGTCTTTGGATGAATGAAAGGACTCAACTGAGGGATAATCTTGATCAGCTGAATTCAATATTACATGATCTTAGGAGTATTGATGGGAAGAATGAAGATGAGGATGCAACTTTGATTATGTTGGTTTACTTGCATGCATCATATAAGAACTTTGTGCAATCATTTATCTTGGGGAAGGACACAATGTCATTGGCGGATGTGAGATCATATCTCCACACTCAAGAACAACACCATAAGGTGTACATATGGTCAGGCTGCTGGTTTGATGTCCAACAACAACAATGGGCTTAGAAACCATGGGAAGAAGAAGTCCAAGAAGGGTGGTTCCAAAGGTACTAATCCTAAATGTGTTTGTAATTACAAGAGGGAGCATAGACAGTGGAAGAATGAATGTCCGAACAAAAGGAAAAGTGGAGAACAAATCTTGCACTATTGCAATAGCAAAGCATGACACAAATTTTGATGAAGATATAACTCAAATTGTAGGTGAATCATGTTAGAAAATCAACGCGGAAATACAACGGAATTTAAAATTTTGATTTCCCTTTAACTAAGATCAACTTCATTTAAACAATAAATATAAAAGTAGTAAACGAGAAAGTTACCTTGGATGATCTAAAAGATAAAGATTTATTGTATATGAAAAAGTAGTAGTGTGTAGAGCCGCCCAAGCATTGGGGCTCTACTGTTGATCCACACGAACAACCGACGGAATCCTCTAAAGGATTGCTACCGGAAAGGGTCAGCTGCTAGGCCGGCTTTTCCTTTCTCCCAAAAATTCTCTCTCAAGAAGCTCTCTTAATTTTCTTGTAGAAAATAAGACTTGTAATTGTGATATTTATAGTGCAAGTGGCGCCCCAATTTAATCCCAATCCTATTTGGAGAAGCTTTCTACTCGGAGTAGGGATTTGATATTGCGTGGTATATCAGGTTTGTGGTAACCGTAGTATAATGAGGATTTAAGGCTGTTTGAGTATGATTTCTCATAGGAGAAGGTGGTGATAATCAAGAACAAGGCGGTCGGATAATGCTTCTGAGAAAAAACCCGAGAGAGTCGACAAATTGACATAGTTGCTCTGCGTATTATAGTTCTCAGATCGTTTTCCATTACAATGTAATCCCATATATATAAGCAAACACTAAGTATGTTTAGTCTAAACATGACAAGACAATAAAAGCACATGATTAAGGATAATTAACTATAAGTCGGCCAGATAGCTGTCATTTGGAGATGGCGGACAGCAGACAACAGACTCATATCTTCCATTGCCTTGATGTCATCAACTTGAAGCTTAGCCAGTCTGATAATACGGGTAGCATCCACTGTGTCTGAGATGTCGGGGTTGAGATGGGTCTGGCTTATGGACTGTGGACAGGCAGGGTGGAGGCCCATGGTTTTTTGTTGGTCTTGGACTCAGGCCCATCTTAGATGCTCGGGTGCCAATCCGGATCGGATATATCAATGCCCCCCTACTCTGTGCCTGGCGTGTCCCCTGAGGCGGAGAGTAGAATTCACCGTACACCTAGTGTTGTCGTTCGTGACAGAGAGATGCCGATAGTGGTATCGCACTTAAATCAGTGTTGATATCACGTTGCGAATTACTGACGTATGATGTGCATCGTGGCGGACAGGCTTAGATACCGTGCTATGGAGTGAACGAGTTTAGATGCCGGTGATGGTTATCGGGCTTGATTCTGTGATGATATCGCGTTGACATACGCTGTGTTTGTAGCGGATAGGCTTCGATACCGTGCTATGGAGCGAACGGGTATAGATGGCCATAGCCCAATTTGAGTTGAGGTATGAAACCTCTTGGAGATGAGGCCGTAAGCCGAGACAAGGCCGTAAGCCATTTTGAGTTGAGGTCGTAAACCTTTTTGAGATAAGGCCGTATGCCGAGACGAGGCCATAAGCCATTCTGAGTTGAGGTCGTAAACCTCTTTGACATAAGGCCGTACCATTTCATCCAAGGAGAACAATGGTTGCAGTTGTTGTATTAGTTCATGAAACGTCACGTCTATCCTATTAATGACACGATGTTTGACGCGAAGCGTCCTTCTCTCGGATTGGTTAAGAGACTGCCTATAAAAAAGGGTTCTCTCCCCCACCTTCACACTTTTCCTTTTTCAGAGATTTCTTTTTCGGGAAGAGAGGCAATAGAATTCCGGCGAGTTCCACAGTGTCCAAGAAACCCGCAACATCGAGGGCCCCTGACCAGAAGAAAAGGCCACCTAATAAGAGGTCCGTTGCGGCTGCTCGTGACTTGGCTGATCAAAAGCGTTTGGATAATGAGGTCGGAGCTCAATGGAGGGAAATTTAAGATCGGATTGATTATACCATGGCGTTGACGGCCTATGACATCCCAGAAGACTATCGGTTCGCTCACATAGGTGCGACGAGCGTGTCGTGGACTTGTGGTCGAGAAGCCAAGGATTATCTGTGGTTCCATTACGACCACCTAGTTGCCGGACTTCGGCCACCCTTTGACCCTTTCTTTATTAGATTCATGGAGGTGCTGCGGGTTATGCCGTGCAATATTACCCTGGAGGCTTTCCGAGTGGTGATGGCCTTCATAATAATAAGTCGGCTTCGTGGTAGGGTGCCATCAATGCCTGTGCAAATTTATTTCTAAGGTTTCAACAAGAAGAGAGGAGATTGATAGATCTAACCACTGAGCAGATCGAGCAGCGGTAGCCCTCGATTCCTATTCGATCTTCCCAACAAAGTGTCGGATTGGGATAAGAGATGCATGAAGGTGGAGTCACGAATATGGTGGCCATTCGAAAAGAACCCTGCGAACTCGGGTAGTACTGATCAACCGAATAAGATTAAAACCTAGGCAGACGATGGGGGGTTCATAGCCGAGCTCATGGAGTTGCTTCGGTATATTCGAAACGGACAGGGTCAAGATCAGGCCTTTATCGAGAGGCTTGTTTTAGATGTCAATCAATCCTTCCTCAGGATGGCCAGACTCACCGGATCAGGTGTCGGGGATCCAGTGAGGTGGTTGAACCATTACCGAATGGTATGGGGAGTGCCACTTTGGCCGATGTTCTTCACTATGTACTGTCTGTTTAGGCAATCCTTCAATACGTGCTCCGAGTATTGTTTTTCCTTGTTTACTTGCATTCATTCATTTTTGCTATTTTGATTGTCTTTTGATGAATACTGTCTTTCGTAGGTACCATGGACGCTTTGAAGCAGCACAATCTGTTAGCCACTAGGAAGACTTCTGGTGAGGTGAAGAGAGGCGCAGAGCTAAAGGGGACCAAGGTCGACCTCCCTATGGTCAACAACATGCTGACTCGGTAGAGGCCTCTGTGTCTATGGCCAGGAAGCCTGGCCAGCCACCAGTGAAACAACCAGTGGGGAAGGCCACGACAAACAAACCTCTGACTAAGACTTCGGTTGTCGAGAAGAGACGAGCTGTTAGTTAGGTTGACCCCACTAGGGGCGGCGAGGAGGAGGCTCATCAATCTAAGAAATCAAAGATAGGTGATACTAAGCCAAAGGTCATTGCCCTTCCTCAAGGTAAATCCATGGCCGACAAATCCTCTTCGGCGGGCACGACTGCGATGGTGTCTTATGCTGGTTTGCCCATTGGGCCTCAGGGTCATCCTGCTGTCTGGCTGGATAAGAAGTTCATGCGCCAGCTTCCCATGACCTGCCTAGAGTTATTACAATTTCCTATAGAATAACTGACGTAGCCCCGTTGAGGCATTTGAGGTGAAGTCTTCCCGACCCCTGGCAGACCTTCCTTTAGAACATCGAGGACTTGTGGGGCTTGTATGGGGTCACAGTGAGCATGGTAAACACCTTCTCTGTTCTTTACATTTCCTTATTTTTTGTTTTCCATTCCGCTTGCTTAACCCCTTCAACAGGTCGGCACCGATCTTCAACAGTACATAAACAATTATAGAGACACTATATCGTCAAGCTCTGACACTCCCAAGGCATTAAACGCCGCCAATAAGGTCGGGGCCGATCTGCATCTTCGGCTTAGTGCATTTGAAGCTCAAAATGTGGAACTGAAGAACTAGCTCACTGAAAATGCTGAATTGAAGAGGAAGCTGGCCGATTCAGAGAGAAGATGCGGCTCCAGGCTCAAGGGAACTCTGAGAGTTTAGAAAATCTCAACGTGAACTGACTCTTAAAGATAAAGCGGCTGCTCAAGCTGTGAAGGATCTACAGATGCAAATTGACCAAGCGTAGAGCCACTGGGTGTTCGAACAATAAGTGACCGCTAATCGGAGGTAGAGGCTGGCCGATTTGAGTTCTGAGATTCAAGCCGAAATAGTGGACTCGAAGAAAGAAGCAGCTTGCGACAATTTCGTGATAGGGTATGATTAAGGTATTTATCATCTCGCAAGGTGTTCATGGGCTCGGGGTGGCGACGTTCCAAGCCTTGAGACCTTACGGGATTGGATCCTTACCCCTCCCTTCTCCGATCATCTAAGGGTTTACCACCCCTCCATTCCTTACACCATTATCGAGCTGGAAACTTATGCTGACGGTTGGGAGGCGCCCCATGTTGAAGATGAAAATCTTCCAGAGTTAGTTCTTCGAGCTACTCGGGAGGAAGCCGGGGATCAAGGATAGGCGGAGCAAACTAAGTCCAAAGCCAACGCTGATAAGATGCTGCATCCTTCCCTTAGCGCTGAGAACGTTGGTAATGTTGACATGCTGCCTGAAGATGCTTAAATTTATTTTGATTCCGCTTTGTATGACTTTTTCCTTGATTTTGTAAAAAACAATTCTTCATTCCACTTTGCTCCACTTGTAATGGTATTTTCTTCATTTTCTGAATATATGAAGTTTCCTTTGTATCCGACTGTAAGTTTTATTTTTTTCGAATTTATTATGCGAATCGTGTCCGAGATCTATTCAATCCGATAAAGTAGCATTTGGCCCCCTAGTTTTCGAGGAGTTTCGGAGTCGAAAACGGTCGGGCTTATTTGAAATACTTCCCCGATTGTAGCTTGAAAATTTTCCCTAGCATGGCCCCCATTTTTAACAAAGTTTGGTACGAGGCCTTTGTTGAAAATTATGTCGAAAATCACATGGCCCCCATTTTTAACCAATTTCGAGATGGGTCTGAGGCCTGCGTTGAAAATTACGTCGAAAATCACATGGACTCCATTTTTAACAAAATACGAGATGGGTCGGAGGCCTTTGTTGAAAATTACGTCGATGCAAATAACGAGCATACATATCGTGTAGAATGTAAACTGCATGATTTGCTCCTATACCGACAAAGGGTTTGTCATCGATCCACTTTGTGAAATAATCCACAGCCACTATGATAACCTTGCATCCACCCCTTCCCACAGGGAATGGTCCAATGAGGTTGAGTCCTGACATGTCGAAGGGCCAGGATGAGACCACAATGCTCTGTTCGACATATGGAAGTCGAGGGATGTCCACGTGCTTCTGACATTCCGGACACTCCCTGACCAATGTTTCCGAGTCTTTTAGGATTGTTGTCCAGTAATATCCTCTCTATTATAACCTTCTGGGCCAAGGAGCGGCTAGCTGAATGGCCCCCACACACTCATTGATGAAGCTCGAGCAAGATTTTTTTCACTTTCCTCTTTTCGTACACATCTCAACAAAGTCTTAAAAGTGGATCAGGAATAAAGCACTCCGTCATTTATGATATACTTGGCCGCTCTTCTTCTAAGGGCGCAGGCCTTGTCTGTGTCCGCAGGCAAGGTGCCCAATTCCACATATGCTTGAATCTCATCAATCCAACAGGAGTCGGCGTTGGTGCATCGATCTTCATGATTTCTGTTATTTCGATTGTAGGGATAGCAAGGTATTCGACCATTATCGAAGGGTCCACGATTTCCTCCTCAAGGGATAGCTTGGAGAGATAATCGGCCCACTCGTTATCCTTTCTGCCAATTTTGATGAACTGGCAATAGTTGACGTCACTCAATAGTCCGATAATATCACAAGATTTCTCTAGGATGCTGTAATGTGTCTCGTAGTTCCCTGAGATTTGGTTGACGATGAGCTACGAATCATAATAGACTTCAACATTTTATACTCTCTTTTCTTTTGCAAGCTTAAGCCTGGCTATGACAGCCTCGTACTCAGCTTGATTGTTTGTGGCCGGGAACTCAGACCTTAAGGCTTTTTCGATTTCCTCAGTTGTCCCAGGTTCGACCAGAATCACACCAGCCCCGCATCCGTTTCGATTAGATGCTCCATCAACATATAACCGCCAGCATGAATCAGGCCTGTTTATGGCCGCAGCGGGCTAAGATTGCACGGGCGAGCACGGCTGTGTCGAATATAAACTCGTCTCCTTAATAAAATCGGGCAATGCCTGAGCTTTAATGGCATTTCTCGGTTGATATCGAATATCGAATTTTGTAATCTCGATAGCCCATCGGTTTAAGTGACCTGAAAGGTCGGGCTTATGTAATATTTGGTGCATCGGGCTATCTGTTGAGACAATGATAGTGTGTGAAGTAAAATAGCTCCTGAGTTTGCGTGCCGCGATAACAAGCGAGTAGGCTAACTTTTCCACATTAAAATAACGACTCTTCACCGGACTGAGAGCTTTGCTTACATAATCAATGGGATTTTGGAGGGATCTGGCCTCCTTGACAAGAACGGAGACAACAGCCCGGTCCGAGGCTGCCAAGTACAAAAACCAAACATCCCCTTCAACGGGCTAACTAGAAGTGGTGGTTTCCCTAAGTATTCCTTGAGATCCTGAAAGGCTTGAGAACACTCTTTGCTCCATGAGAAATTTTTGTCACCTTTGAGTATTTTGAAGAAGGGGAGACACTTTTCAGCTGATTTTGAAATAAATCGACCCAAAGTGATGATTCTGCCATTGAGTATCTAAACCTCATTGATTGTGGTAGGTTCCTGCATGATGAGCAACACTTGTATCTTTTCCGAATTAGCTTCGATCCCTCGGTGACTGACTATGAACCCTAGAAAATTGCCTGCCTGGACACTAAATTTACATTTGGCCTGATTGAGTTTCATTGAGTGTTTCCAAACATTGCTAAAAGTCTCCTGAAGGTCAACGGCATTATCGTCACCTGTGGACTTGACAACCATGTCATCTATGTAAGCCTCCATGTTTCTCCCGATTTGTGAACTAAAAACCTTATTGACCACTCTCTGATATGTTGAACACGTGTTTTTCAGCCCGAAGGGCATCATCTCGTTGTACTATAGGCCCCCAGCAGCTCTGAAGGACGTTTTTTCTTTGTCGGATTCATCCATCTTTACTTCTTGATATCCCGAGTATGCATGCAGAAAACTGAGAACCTCAAAACCGACAATGAAATCAACCAGTTGACCAATTCGGGGAACTTGATAAGGATCTTTAGGAAATGCCTTATTGATGTCCGTGAAGTCGACACACATTCTCCACTTGCCATTGTGCTTCTTCGCCATAACTACGTTTTCTAGCCAAGTGGGGTGGGCAAGCTCTTTGATTATTCATGCTTGAAGAAGCTTTTTGATCTCTACCTTAACCGCAGCCTTCTTTTCCATCGTGAATTACTGAGCTCGCTGTTGTATTGGCTTAAAGGTAGAATCGACGTTGAGATGGTGGAGTGCAATGTCGGACTCAACCACTCTCATATCCGTAACCACCCAGGCAAATGCATCTTGGTTCTCCTTGAATTGATTGATCAGATTTTCTCTTTCTGAGAGACTCAGCTGAGCCCCTCTTCTGATATTCTGATTGGGATATTCATCATTAATGACTACCTCGATCAATTAGCCGTCCGCTGTAAAATTTGGCTCATCCATGACTTGTAATGTGTCACACTCAACTTTTACGGGGAGGGATTCTCCCACCACTCTGATCATGTTGATGTTCTCCATAGCCCCGGTTCTCATTTCTTGAATGTAGGCGAGGATGGAAGTAACCCTCTGAAACTGTTTTAATGCCGGCATTCCAATTATCATGTTATAATTTAATTGAAGGTCGACCATGAGGAATGTTACCTTTTCAGTTCATAAAGGCGTGTAATCTTCCATTAGTACATCAAGATCAATGGCCCCATTGACCTGTATTCTATGGTTGGTGAAACCCTCAAGGGTGCCATTATACAGCCTCAAGTTAGAGTCGCTGAATACGAGCTCTTTGAAATAGTTGTAGTACAAAATGTCCCGACATGCTACTGTATCGATCATAACTCTGTTCACGCATGCCCGGTTGACAACCCGAGAAATCCAAAGGCACATATCCTCCACATTGATGGAAGTTACTAGCTCATTTCGGGTAAAAGCAAGGGGTTGCTCATTCCCATGCAGGACAACTACTTTTCCACATGTCTGTTGATAGAGTGAATATGGCTTTTGATTTGATTATTAATGTGGGGATTCTTTGTGATCATTTGAATCTACCTATCGAATTGACGGGCTTTTTTTTTCATTTTTCTATTTGGCCCCCATTGTCTTTTCCGTAGTGATCATGCATGCCGCGTGCTAACTGCTTTTCAATCTCTCTCTTGAATTGCATGGACTCATCAGTAGTGTGACCATTATCTTGGTGAAATCCACAATATTTGGTAGTATCACGATGAGGATCCGGATTCATGGGGAATGGCTTAGGGAGCTCATCTCTTACTTCGTTCAACATTTGTGTATATGAGATTTTGAGAGGAGTGAAAGTCTCATCTCTAAATCTCTCAGGCTTTCTGATATCTCAATCACAATTTATGTGGCTTTCTTTGGGCGGGCTGCGTTCAGCCCTCTATTTTCCTCGATTGGATGACGATGATCCTTCCTTTCCGTCAGTCGCAATATATTTCTTGTCGAACTCAACAATTCATGTAGGTTCGATGATGTCGTGAGAGCAAAATAAGATTTCAAATAACCCGGACTTAGCCCTATTTTGAAGCTGTTCATTATGATGTTTTCAACTAAGCTCTTGGTTAACTCATACACATTGTAAAACCGCTTATAGTAGTTGTGGGTAGATTCGTTTTCACCCTGCCTGACCTCGTGAAGATCGATGTGGGTCTTCTTGGGTCAGGCCACTGACTGGAATTCGGCTTGGAACTTACCTATCAGATCCTCCTATGATAAGATCGAATTTGGAGGAAGACTGTAGATCCATGACGCCGCACTATCTTGCATTGATCCCACGAAGGCTATGCGCCATGCCTCGTTGCTCGGAGTACATAGACTGATTCTGCTTTGAAAGGCTGAAAGACAATCCAATGGATCCGTTGCTCCATGATAGTTGGTGAAGATGGGATAGTGAGTTCATCCTCTTAGAGAGGCCTTTAGGATGTTCGGATGAAGGACACTTGTGCCCTAGGTAGACTTAGAATCTTTCCCGGCCTTACCCCTTTACAACTCCTCTATCTGTCTTTTCATTATCTTTTGCTCGTCTTGATCTTCTGGGATCATGGGGAGTCGGGTATCACTTTCCTGATCTTGTGATCCCACTCATCCCTCCACACGTGTGAGGACTTGTGAAGGATTTTTAGGTCATCCATGGGCTGCTCTGCGGTCATCAACCACGGGCCCAAAGAGAGCTAAGGCTAACCTCCTTCATTCTTTGGGTTGTGCAGTAGCGTGGCTGCTTCCCTCCCTTTCTGTATAAGCGGGTAGAACTATTTTTTGTGTTCTTTGGGAATTTTGAGTGGGTTGTATTTCTGTAGGTGCTGGTATGGGTGGAACAAACTTTTCAACGGGTTGAGGAGGTAGACCCTCTGCAATGAGTAGCATGTTGTTCAAACGCATCACCTCAATGTAATCCATATGTGCCCGGAGGGATATTGTATAAGGACTCTGTTGTTACCCATTCCCTCTGTCAGAGTTCACTCCCTGATACGGGTTTAGATAAGAAACTCCTATAGTGCCTTTCCCACGTCTTTGTCTGATTGCTGCCTCATGTGTCTTGCGTGCTCACGTTCTTTCCTCTATGTAATCCCACATGTCGGGTGTGATGTCGTGTCGGGCATCATCCCCGGCGGACAGTACCCTCCTGCTCGCTTTCCTGTGATGCGGCGTACTTTCAGTCCGCGGTGTGTTAGCTCCACGTGTAGGAGCCTGATTGCCTCCACTTAATGGAGTAGCAGGTGTCATGTTTTTCGAGCACGCCATGTTGACTAAGATTTTTTGGAGATATTTTGGCTATGTTTTTCCAACTCAAAATCTAATACCAATCCAAAAGGGTTTCAATGAGTAACTGGTTTCTTATTACTTGAAGGTCTGAAACTAACCAAGAGTTTATATACCAACCTGGGAATTAGGAGGGCTCATGTAGAGTTGATGAACACGTCGAGAAGGGTGTTTTCGACCTGGATATATGTGTAGGCCAAAATCTGGATGAATCAGACTCTTCCTTGATGAATACAATGTCTTGAGGGTTGGGCTACCCGGAAACTAAAACTCTGTTGATCAGGAAGTTTAAAACGGTTGTGCGATCTCACCGGCAACGCTATGAAACCGAATTTGTGATGAAGAAAACTCTTCGAAGATGCTGAATGAGAAGGATGTCCCGGTAACAGAGCCAACTGATATTGCATGGTATATCAGGATTACGGGAACAATAGTATAATGAGGATATAAGGCTGTTTGAGTACGATTTCTCCGGGAAGAAGGTGATGGTAATCAAGAACAAGGCGGCCGGATAATGCTTATAAGAGAAAACCCGAGAGAGTTGACAAATTGACAAAGTAGCTCTGTACAATGTGATCCCATATATATAGGCAAACGCTAAGTATGTTTTGTCTAAACATGACAAGACATTAAAAGCACATGATTATGGATAATTAACTATAAGTCGGCCAGATAGCTGTCGTATAGAGGTAGCGGACATCGGACTCATATTTTCCTTTTCCTTGATGTCATCAACTTGAAGCTTAGCTAGCCTGGAAATACGGGTAGCATCTACTGTGTCTGAGATGTCAGAGTGGAGATGGGTCTGGCTTACGGGCTGCGGACAAGCGGGGTGGAGGCCCATGGTCTGTTGTTGGGCTTGGACTCAGGCTCAACTTAGATGCTTGGGTTCCAATCCGGATTGGGGATATCAGGATTAAGAAAACAAATTCCCAATACAATAAGGAAAATATATTTTCTTGATTTATCTAATTTAATTTGATATCTTGTATTAAATAATTCTAAGATATTGTCAATATCCAACATCGAATATATCTTTATTATATTATTATAAATCAATTTACACATGTGTATATATCATATATTTAGTACACATAACTATATATATATATATATATATATATATATATATATATATATATATATATATATATATATATATATATATATATATATATATTATCTCGATATTAATACATAATAATATAATACTATAATTAATTTATTAGCAAAATCCTTGTGTATCTAATACACATTGAAACATGCGCCCCATACATTATTAAATGTATATTTAATTAATCAAAATATTTAGCATCTTGTATTATATTTGCTCATAATAAATAAATACCACAATATTAATTTATCATTATAACATTTTATCATCCAGATAAAAAAATTTCATCTTTGGTTATCACTATAACCGCATTTTAATCTGGCTAGTTGATATTTTGTGTGTGACCCGATATGTCCATGGACATAAAATGCATTTACAAAAATACCCTTCACACCTAACGATCATGAACAGCGTCTAGCACCACGTCATGACCCCCAATAATCGGTAGAGTCAAAAGCGATGACTACTACATTTCATTTGAAACAGTTACCATGTAATAGAATCCTATTGCTGTTATATTATACATACAATTGTATCTTCAGTGTCAATAAATTAATGATCGTATCTTATAATCTGGAAGTTATGCTCTCTCGAAGTAACTCAGTTACTCTCACTTTGCAAAGATTCACGAGAGCTAGACATTCCTTTTATGCAGCCCTTTCGGATATTTTCTCCTACCATAGGATATGCAATTTTCAGACAAGCAACATGTATCCTATGCATTCTTCAATATCATACCCAAGCACTACCGTATGATCGCCCCGTGAATAGGGAAAACCTCTATAGCGTCAAAGCATGCAATCCACACCACGTTACCATGATGACTCCATTCTCAAGATAATTGCAAAACCGCCGCAAAGTGCTACACTTAATAAAGTAAGTGGGTAGTTTAACATACGCTTTCTCTTGCACACGTCCACGTATAGTCCATGTGTCACTACACTTTGCTAGACAAGATCTATCCCTATCTTAATAAGATAGAAGACATCTAATACATGCTAGTCTCACCGTACTATTAATGTCCTATTTAATAGTACATACGACTAGAGATATTTAAGTATCAAACTTAATAAAATGATTATCTACATAGCCTAAAGCCAATCCAATCACTCATACGCACTAGCCTAAAGCCAATCACTCATACGCACTAGACCAAGTTGAAACACAAGAATCTCATTCAATACTCGTAACCAACCCTAAGCATAAACGGATCATTATCTGTGAGGACTCAGACTATCTTCATATCATGCTCCAAATGATAATGTCAAATGGAACCACCTCAACACACACACATGAATCTCGAATGTCCACTACTTTATCAGCTATACAATAAAAGTGGAAGAACCATGCAAGGTTCAGGAATGAACCTCTTAGATCCATGTACTGCTCCAGCTGTGCCTTTAAGGAAATACCGTGTTTTGGCCTAGTTGTGGAATCCACAGTGGACTCTTGCTGAGAACATTTCCAGCTCATTTTATAACTTAATTAAAGTGATTAAAAACTCATATGGTAACTCACACTATCTTCAGGAGACTTAGGGTATACATCCGTATATCTACGTTTGTCCAATTCCTTATTTCAATAAACTAGGAACCCATCTTTAACGATTTAAGGACATTCCCGACATTTACTAGAATCACTTTCACACTTTCTCATGACTCCTCATGCAGTATGAACATCTGTTTAACTCACAACACTTATGATTGATCCTATTGTCTTGGCATAAGGAACCTTTCCATAAGTGTTATCTTTCACCTTATCTTCAGGGCAAAAGTTTCGTCATAAATAGATCCTAAGAATACCGGCTAGCAGTATCTCTTGCCATGATCAATGCTAAACTCATTTAGCATCTCATTGAAGCTGGTGAACTGTGAAAATCAAGCAGTATCTAAATATATCAGTATAGATTCTTGTTTCCAAAATAAGAACTGCTACTTCCAAGAACTTTCGTAAAGGCTTTGAACTACCAATCATTAATTGATTGTGACATGGGGTGTTGAATCAGGGAAGGATATTCAATACCTTGCTTTAAAACTGTAACACTCCCACTAACCCCTTTTGCACATTAGGTATATCTTTCCTCTTCATAAAATGAAATCAAACTTTTTTTGATTTATCAATGCAAAGAACTTACATAGAGGAACTTGTTTGAGTCGATAAGTTGATTTCTTAAGCTTACACATCACGTTATCGTCTATGAACATCAAGCAATTCGCCCAACGTTTTCAACTCTAACATAGAGCCATGATACATAGCTACAACAAGCACTATCTGAATAGACTTAAGCATAGCCGGTTGCTTAAAGGTAATTACAAGGTTTACACACTATAACCTTTATCCACCAACTCCGTTTAAGTTGTAATCGCATTACCTTCCATGTTATTCTTTCATAAAGACATAATATACCTTTCAGAGACAATCCCTCCAGGTAAGTCAGACTAGGTTCATAACCCGGTTTTTCAAACATGGAATCTATTTCACAGACTATGGCTCCAAGCCATATCTCTTAATCTTTCCTCTCATGCTTTTCTACTTAAGTCATGAGATCTTCATTCTTCAAGATGAATACTAGTAGCCTTTTTCAGCCATGCGGTTATCTACATACTCATAGAATACTTATGCACTGAACAGTATCCTACACCTCATCACTATGTGGTGGATGATCATTTTCCAATGGTTGAATGTTTCTTTGTGGTTCTCAAACTCTTTTGAGATCATATTTACTCCCATTGTTTCTTTTGGAAGAAAAACTTTCCTGTAGAAGACATCATGCTTTGGAGACAATCACTTTTGATCTGGGGGTGAGTAATCAATATCTAGCGTACTTGCTAAGATATTTCACAAAGTTTCATATGCTTTACTATGCTCCAAACCTTTCTAACATTGCCCGCTTTCTAGAAGCATGAAAACTCTAAAACATCGGTTAAGATGGATTTGATGTCATCGTCTTGCATATCTGATATGGAATTCATTCAACCTTTAATCCTTGGAACTTCGTTAAGTATATGTTTTGAATAAAGGCACTATCTCGAAATGGGTAAGGGATACTTCGCATGGCTTACGCCTCATCTTTATTATATAAAGTGCTATTTCCATTTTAGAAACACAATATAATTGTGTATCCCAAAATATTATCCTTCAAGGGAGAATCAGATTCCTTTGAGTCAACTTCTGAAACACCCTTCAGGGATTAATTACTTCAATCTAATTGAAGATTAATTCTTATGTTGTTCACTAATCTCATATTCGTACTAGCTCAAACTTTTTGGGCTTTTCGATTTTCGTACTTCACTGAGTACATGCAACTATTTCTAAAATAGTCAAAGGGAGTAATAAACAATAATATCATTTGTGGCATTAATTGTCATAAGCCAACAAATAACAGTATGCTTAGTCTTTAGGCAATTTTCTAGAATGTATAACATTTTCATAAAAGGATATTTCAGTCATCTTTTAGATAAAATACGTATTACCTGCATGACTCATAATTACATGGTTCAGACATCATCCGAATTATATTTTATTATATGTTTCTCTTCCACAGAGACTGTGTCTAGAATAACCATAAAATATAAAGGATGACAGCCATACAAATATTTGGTTTAGATTTTATCACCTATATCGACTATAAAGTGACAATAATCTAGTATGTTAGATTCCATGACTATTCAACTTCATCGGGATAACGTTTATTCCTTACGATTGAATTTGTCCTTTGAATCCTAACAGATAAGTGAAAATGTGTTCTTCATATGAACTGGAACATGACAACATTTTTTTAGTTCCCTTATCAGTTACCAGATTCAGAATATAATACGGTAAATGTAGCAATGTTTGCTTCATTTCCATATCTTAAAATATTATGTGTTTAGTCTTTCTAACATAATCATACTCGTAAGATATCATATATCTGAGAGTTGACTTGAGCTTAGATAGATTTATCTCAAATTACTTGCTTAGAACAAAGACTTCGATAAGTTCTCTTATTTGACCACATGGCCTAACTTCACTTTTAATCCCTTAACCACTTCTAGATGTTTCATCGCGTAGTCTTCGTAAGACTTGAGAAAAATCACAATAGCTATGTCTTTAATTTTCTTTCGTAAAGAAAATCCAAAGATTATTAGACAGTTTATTTAACCTTTTGAATCATATTCAGAACATGAACTATTTAACTAACTTTTCAAGCAATGATTAAGGAATTAAGACGGTACTTAAATCTTACAATTTTGAAAATAACGTTTGAAAAATATGTTGTGGTCATTCACATTCAATGCATCAAATATTTGAATTGATTGTCACCGTATGTCAGAATGACCCATCGGACATTGTCGTATTGAATATATGATTAATTCAATGAAACTCAATTCAAGTGATTTAATCATATCATGAGCATCCGTTTTGATTAATAATTAAAGTCGTAGAGCACTCAATCAAGTATGTAGTCTTTTTTGTCTTTAACTACTATGACGTAGTGGCTCGTGTCATTGATTATATTAAAAGGATTAAAATTACTTAACCTTATTTGATAGCTTTTCTAAAAAATATAACAGTCATCTAATTTTTATTTTAATAATGGAGAATAAAACGCAGAAGTAAAAGTTTGCTAAAAACTACATCATAAAAAACAAAGATAAAAGAGTTATGTTGTTTATACTTACAAAATAAAAAATGGTCTTTTGGTTTATGATTTTTCTCCCACTAGTCAACTACTCCCAATTGACTTTCATGAATTTTTCCAAAATTCTTTAGTTGCCAAGATCCCATCTAGTTACCCTGATTCCCGATGAGGGCCGATCAACCGCAATAATTTCGAAGGGTAGAAAACCATTTACCACTCACATCTCTATGTGACTCTTGGTGGTTGACTAGACAACTTTTTGACACTACGCATCTCAATGTGGTAGACAACTCCGTGTCTCTAACATTAGACATTCTTTACGAGGGCCGATCACCGCAATATTTTTTTCAAGTCATAAACCAATATTCGTGAGATCTCATACGATCATATCTCATTAATAACAATATACCCGAGGTAGGTCAACTCCCGACGAGGACCGATCAGTTGGATCCAAACAAGGGCTCTTTCCGTCATTATAATATTAGGAGACAATATTTCGACTTATTTTGTTGTGGAAGTATTTTATATTAATTCACTTAATTAATTTTAATTAATTACGGTCTCATCAAACATTTATATCTTTATAGACATACACCCTACACATTCATCTAGATCGTGCGTACTCATGTATCTATCGTAACATATAAAATAAATACATGCCCAAAAAAATTGATCGCGTGTAAGTCACTATCATCGATATTACTAGCAGGAGTAGTAGGTCAATCATAGTATAGCAAGGGCCAATCAAGGTCGATCCTGTTGGAAAGGTGTCCTAAACCCAATCGGGTTGGACCGGATCCGACCGGGTCGGGTCATTTACAGTCTATTTAGTTGATGTAATAACTTTATTATGATTAATAAAAGCACTTATGTTATTATATATTGTTTGTCTTCATATTATTTGTTGTATATATATAGTAACGTCCCTAGTATCAATCTGGGATAGAGAAACCATGATAGTGATTATGGTTGATGAGATCTCTAATCACTATAACAAGGTTGGTACTTAAATGTCTCTAGTCTTAAATATTATCAAATGGGACATTGATAGTATAATCAGACTAGCACATATTGAATGTCTTCTATCTTTTAGAAGATAGGGATAGATCTCGTCTATCAAAGTGTAGGGACACTTGGACTGTACGTGGACGTGTATTAGAGAATGCGACGTTAGATCGACCCACTTACATTAAGTGTCACACTATGTGGCGGTTGTGTAATTATCCTTTTGACCGGAGTCTTCATGGCATCACGGTGTGGATTGTCATGCTTTGACACTATTGAGATTTCTCCTAACCACGGGGCGATCGTGCGGTAGTGATTGGGTATGATATTGAAGCATGCGGAGTATACATGATTGGTCGTCCGGGAATCGCGTACCCTATGATTGGGATCGAATATCCGAAAAGGCTTTCTTATAAGGAATGTCTAGCTCTCGAGAATCTTTGCAAAGTGGGAGTAAATGTGTTATTCCGAGAGAGCATGATATCCAGATTATAAGATACGATTGTTAATGTATTGACACTCGACATACGATCGTATGGATATTATTTCAGCGATAGGATTGTAAGTTACACGGTAACTGCTTCACATGAAAGGTATTAGTCAATGCTTTTGACTCTTCCGATAATTGGGGGTCATGGTGTGTTGCTAGACGCTATCCCGTGATCATTAGGTATGAAGGGCATTTTGTAAATTGCACTTTGTGTCTACGGCCAACATATTCGGAAGCCTATCGGGTCACACACATATGAACATCGAGTCGGATTAAAATGCGGTTGTAGTTGATAACCAAATAAGGAAAGTTTATCTCTAGACTATAAAGGTTATAGTGGTAAATTAATATGGTGGTATTTATTTATTATGGATAAATAAAATACAAGATATTAATTATATACAAATTATATTAATTATAGAATATTCCGGAAGTCAATCTTTTGACTATTGGGGCCCCACATTTAAGTGTATAAGATACACTTGGATTGTGCAATTTAATTAATAAGATTACCATAATATTAATATGAGATATTATTTGACTTTGGAAAAACAGATTTATGGTAATAAGATAATTATTCAATATAAGATATTGGCAAAATTAATTAAAATAAAAGAGATAAATCAATCTAGAAGATTTTTCTTATTTTATTGGGAAAAGATTTTCTTCTCCTCCACACCATATGGGGCGCCACTTTGCCTATATAAAGGAAGTGGGTGTCAAGCTCTTTTGTACATCACAATTACAAGAGCTCATAGTTCTTGTGTAAAATAGAGAGCAACCCATAGTGAGTTTGTGAGGGAGGAAAAAGGCCGGTCTAGCAACCGGAGTTTTCCAATAGCTATCCAAGAAGGATTCCGGCAAGGGGTTCGTGTGGATTAGCGATAGAGGCAGGACGCGTGGACGGCTTGCGCACTGAAATACTCTCCGTTGACGGTCAAAGCGACGATCTTATAGATCATCTAAGGTATAACCGTCAAACTACTTAACGTGTTTATTGCATTAAACGAAGAACGATCTAGTATAAGGAAATAATATTTTAAATTCCACTACGTTAAACTAGTGATTTCCTAACAGTGATATCAGAGACAGACTTCGAGTTTAAGCAATAAGCGTAATATTTAATTAATAGATGCAAGATTTAAATCACGAGACGTTGAAAAAAAAGGGTTTATGGGGGGCTCGGCCAACTGGCGGCGGCCCCCCTCCTCGGCGGCAGCGGCGGCGGTGGCCTTATGGCTGCCGTCCGTCGGCTGTCATCTTCCAATGGGGAGATCAACCCATTTTCGTTTTGTTATATTTATTGTGCATAGATATCTCGTTTGTTTAGTTGTGTCATATGGCCAACTAATGGTTCAAATAGTTTGGGCCATTGGGAAACCATATGGCATGTAGGCCTTTCCAAATATTTGATTTGTAAAAGGCCTAGGCCTAGGCCACTTCCAAAATTTTGATTTTGGAAAGTGGCCAGACCTAAACCAAAATTATTTGGCTTTTCCAAATATTTGATTTGGAATAGGCCTAGGCCCTTTTCAAATATTTGATTTGTAAAAGGCCTAGGCCTAGGCCACTTCCAAAATTTTGATTTTGGAAAATGGCCAGGACTAAGCCAAATTTAGTTTTGGAAATGAAATAAATAGGAGACTAAATAATTTTAATTTTATTTTGAATAGTTCAAATTTAATTAAAATTAAAATCGATTTAAAATTAAATGTTAATTTTAATTTTCGATTAAGTCATATAATCAATTAAAAGTTATTTAATTATTTGATGTGATAAAATAAAGACGCATAAGTAGTTAAAATTAGAATTTAATCTTTTTCATAAGATAAAATTGTATGGATTAGATGTGTAGATATACTGTGATTATATGGACCCCGATTGATCATGGACTCGACCAATAGGATAGATGAGAATGTTTTCTTTATGTTGGCTTTGAAAAATTGTCCTAGGCCGTTATGAAGAACGTGACCTAGTTTACTTTTTGCATTTATCCCATTCCCGTTAGCTCCCCCCGTGTACGGCGGGTGTAATTATTTATTAGATAAATTATTATGTAACAAGAATGGAGCAAGAAGATAAAGACCAAGGAGAGATAAAGAACCCATTGGCGTACAACAATAAAGATCCTATTGGCGGTTGCAGATACCCTTAGTTTGTGACCCGCGGTTTCGTAAGTTTGTATTCGAAACCGCACCTAGGTAAAGTCCATGATTATACCGGTTATTTTGTGCGCGGAATGTTGTGTATGTTTTACTTTATATGATATCGTAGTAATATGCACATAGTAGATGAGACCATAATTAAACTAAAATTAATTAACTGAATCAATTTAAAATTATTCCCACGCCAAAAACTCGAGCCAAAATTGTCTCCCAATATTATAACGATGGTGAAAAACCCTTGTTCAGATCCAACTGATTGGCCCACGTCGGGAGTTGACCTACCACGGGTATATCGTCATTATCGAGATATTATCATTATGAGATCTCATTAATATTTGGGTTAGGACTCGACTAAGAATCTTGCGGTGATTGGCCCACGTCAGGACCGTCTGATTTTAGAGACAAGGGGTGGCTATCACATAGACATGTGAACTGTCAAAGAGTTGACTGGTCAACCAATGGAAATCGAATAAGATTGGATCGGTAATTAGTACCCACCTTCGAAATTGACCAGGTCGATCGGCCCACGTCGGGGATCGAGTCAACTAGATAGGATTCCATCCACTAAAGAATTATTTGAATTCTTGAATACCAATTGGGAATAGTTGGCTAGTGGGAGTAAAACCTTATAAAATTCTCTAGTGCAAATTTAGGGTTTTTATACGTGAGATTTTACTTATTCTATCTTTATTTATTGTTGTAGAAAAAGTCAAACAAATTGAACCCGTTTTATCATCGAAATCAAGCTTGACGAAACTAATTTTCTCGATTGGGAAAGAAACCTCAAAATCGTTTTGAGGAATGAGAAGATTGGCTATGTTTTTGACGAGGCCCTACCGGAAAAGCCCGCAAAGGGTTCGGCTGCAGATGCTGTCGAGAAGTATAACAAGCACTGTTTTGATAGTACTGATGCTACATGTATCATTCTTGCTTATATGACACCTGAACTGCAGTAAGATCATGAGTCTATGGACGCCTACTCAATCATGGTCCACCTAAAGGAACTCTATGCTTCTCAGTCTCGCACTGAGAGGTATGAGGTCTGGAAGGCCCTATTTGGTTGTAAGATGGCATCCGGGACTGCTGTGGAGTCATACGTGCTTAAGATGATCGGGTACATAGAGAGGCTTGGGAAGTTGGGCCATAAGTTGGAACGAGAGTTGAGTATTGACTTGATTCTGCGATCTCTGCCTGATTCATTCGCAGTTCGTGATGAACTATCACATGAACAAGATAGATTTCTCCTCATGGAGTTATTGAACATGTTGAAAACGCCGAGGCACCTTTGTGGGAAAGGAAAGCAAGTGTTGCTGGTCACTTCAAGGAAGGGCAAGGCAAAAGCCCAAAAGAAGTCCAAGAAGGCGAAGGCTGCACCTAAGCAAACGCCTAAGATAGCGAAAGAAAAATCCAAGGATGCTTGCTTCCATTGCGGTGAGACCGGACATTGGAGGAGAAAGCGCAAAGGCTTCTTGAGTACCAAGAAGAAGCATTCGATGTTTCGACTTGTATATTTATGATTGAGATCAACATTACTTCTTCTAAGTCTAACCACTTTGGGTATTAGATCATGGTTGTGGTTCTCATATTTGTACGAATATGCAGGCACTAAGAAGAACTAGAGATCCAAGAAAGGATAGGTGGACCTACGGCGTTGGAAATGGAGCAAGTGTTCTTTGCGCTAGCCGTAGGAGTTTACTTTCTTTGATTGCCCAGTGGGCTAGTACTTGAACTTAGTGCTTGTTATTTTGTTCTGCTTTTTACGAAGAGTATTATTTCCATTTCCGCATTAGATGTTGATGTTTTTCATTTACGTTTGAGAATAAATGTTGTTCTTTTTCACGTGATGGAATCTTTTATAAATCTTGGCATACTTAGAAATGGTCTCTACATATTAGATATGAATGTTGACATACTTGATATAAATAACAAGAAAGCCAAAACAAATGACTTGAATGAATCCTACTTATGGCATTGTAGACTTGGCCATATAAATAAGAATCGCATTTCCAAACTCCATAAAGATGGAATGTTGGATCAATTCGATTACGAATCATTTGAAACATGTGAAGCTTGTTTTCTTGGCAAGATGACAAAGTCACCTTTTAGTGGCAAAGGGATAATATCAAAAGAATTGCTTGAGCTCATACATACTGATGTGTGTGGCCTAATGTCAATTCAAGCCAAATGAGGATACTCTTATTTTATCACTTTCACTGATGACCATTCTCGCTATGGTTATATATAATTAATGAAGTATAAGTCTGAAGCCTTGGAAAAGTTCAAGGAATTTGAAGTGAAGTGGAGAAACAACTAGGTAAAGAAATCTAAACGCTTCGATCCGATCGAGGCGGAGAATACCTAGATGGAGAGTTTCAAAGTTATTTAAACCAAATCTGGCATATCTTAAACCTTGGGGTTGTCCAACTTATGTGAAGTGGATGATGCCTGACAAACTAGAGGCCAGATCCGACAAATGTCTGTTTGTGGGATATCCTAGAGAAACTAGAGGATATCAATTTTACAATCCTGAGGAACAAAAGGTGTTTGTTGCCAGGACTAGCCACTTTTTAGAGAAAGAGTTTATTCGGATAGGGTCAGTGGGAGTAGAATTGATCTTGAAGAAATTCGAGAACCACTTACGGATAACAGTCCGTTGATGGAAGTAGAGGAGACACCACATACAGATATGGGGCCACCCTCTACCGTAGACACACTAGCACCTCGAAGATCCACCAGGGAATTCCGTGAACCCGAAAGGTATACTGGCGTGTATCTCATGGAAGATGAGGACCCTAGAACTTATGAAGAAGTTCTATTAATGCATGACAAAGAGAAATGGCTGGAAGCCATGAATTCTGAAATGGAATCCATGAAAGACAACCAAGTTTGAAACTTGGTTGATCCACTTAAAGGAATAGTTCCTATAGGGTGTAAATGGGTCTTTAAGAGAAAGACTGACATGGACGGTAACGTGACTACCTACAAGGCTAGGTTAGTGGCAAAAGGATATAAGCAAAGACAAGGAGTTGACTATGACGAAACCTTTTCGCCAGTTGCCATGTTAAAATCAATTAGAATTTTTCTCGCTATTGCAGCATACCATGATTACGAAATCTGGCAGATGGATGTGAAAACAGCTTTCCTTAACGGGAACCTGTCAAAGGAAGTGTCTATGACACAGCCTGAGGGTTTCACAACCAATGACGGCAGAATGGTGTGTAAACTGCAAAGATCCATTTATTGGTTAAAGCTAGCTTCTCGGAGTTGGAATCTTTTCTTTGATGAGATAATCAAACAGTTTGATTTCATTATGAACGAAGATGACCCTGTGTTTACAAGAAGGTTATTGGGAGTGCCATTGTGTTCTTAGTGCTTTGTGTGGATGACATATTGCTCATAGGGAATGATGTGCCTATGTTACAATCAGTCAAAGCTTGGTTATCCAAGAACTTCTCAAAGAAGGACTTGGGTGATGCAGCCTATATTCTAGGAATAAAGATCTATAGAGATGGATCTAAAAGGTTGCTTGGTCTGTCGCAATCCACCTATATAGACAACATGCTAAAGAGATTCATCATGGAGCAGTCCAAGAAAGGATTGCTGCCCATGTCACATGGGGTCTACCTGTTGAAGGGAATGAGTCCTAATACAGAGGAGGAAATGGCACAAATGAGTAAAGTCCCTTATGCTTCGGCAATCGGGTCTATCATGTATGCCATGTTATGCACAAGACCAAATGTATCATACCCTCTTAGTATGACTAGTAGGTACCAGTCCAATCCAGGTGATGGTCACTGGATTGTTGTCAAGAATATCCTTAAGTACATGAGACATACTAGGGATATGTTCCTGGTTTTCAGGAATGATGATTTAGTATTACGAGGTTACACATATGCCAGTTTCCAAACTGACAAGGATGACTTTAAGTCACAATCTGGATTTGTTTTCACGCTTAACGGCGCAGCAGTGAGCTGGAAGAGTTCCAAGCGGGAGACTACTGCAGACTCTACAATGGAAGCCGAATACATAGCAGCCTCGGAGGCGGCAAAAGAAGCAGTTTGGATGAAAAAGTTCATTACTGAACTTGGTGTGGTTCCCTCCATTGAAGGTCCAGTGCCTCTGTACTGTGATAATAATGGAGCGATATCTCAGTCAACGGAACGAAGGTCTCATCAGAAGTCCAAACATGTGCTACGGCGCTATCACTTGATTATAGAGATAGTAGATAGAGAAGATGTAAAGATAGAGAAAGTCCACACGGATGATAACATAGCTGATCCGTTAACCAAGGCATTGTCTCAAGCTAAGCATGAGAAACATGTTCACTTGCATGGGCTTAGGCATATGGGTGATTGGCTTTAAGCCAAGTGGGAGATTGTTGTAAAGGTGTCCTAAACCCAATCGGGTTGGACCGGATCCGATCGGGTCGGGTAATTTACAGTCTATTTAGTGTTAGTAATACCATCCGCAACATAAGCGATTTAAGGATTGAGATCTATAAATTACACGTAATAAAATAAGTAGATCTACATCTACAAGAGGGTTGTAGAACATACCTCTTGGATCTCAAAATCCAAGTAGAAGAACCGCAATAGTAAAACAAAAGAAAGATGTGAAGAGCACCATGATCTTCCGTACGTGTGATCCAAACAACTCCCGGTGGAAGGAAATCCTCGGCTCGAATCCTCCCGATATGCTACCCGGAAAAACTCCAAGATTTTCCTCCCTTACTCCCTTGGCCGAAATTTTTACTTCTTCTCTCTAAGAGGAGAAGTCGAAAATTGTGTTATGTGTGTAAGGCTTGGGAGAACTCTATTTATATAGGAGATTAATCCTTGTCCTCCAAGGATTTTATTTTGCAAAGAAATAAATCCATTAAATAAAAGATAATCCCATAATATTCTAGAACAAATCAAGAATAATATTTAGCTTTATTTCTTACCATAAATATTTATCCAATAAATATTTTGTGCACATGTCTTATTAAATCACAAGAAAACAATTTCTTGTTGACTAAAAACAGATCCTTGGCCGAAAATTACATATTGACCTAGTCAATATTATTTTCGGCCATAACACTAATTTTGCCAAGATTATTAAAAATTCCTTTTTCACATATTTAATTATTTAGCCCAACTAATTTAATAGTTCACTAAACAATTAATTCACATATCCTTTTAATTAAATTCTATCAAGAACTAAATTAATATTATTAGGATTCGATTAATAATGGAGGCACGTCGGGGACCATGGACTAATAATCAGCGGCTCCGATAAATCAAATAAATAATTATCTTACGAACAGAATAATTATATTCGATAAATCAATCATAGAAATATGCCACCATAATCCTGTGACTGCACTCCTCCGATTATAAGATTATATTTATATCCTCACAAGAATGATAATAAGCGTCCATTGATATATAATCATTACATATGGATCAATCCTCCATTGACTGTTCATTCTAAATCGGGAAATTAGCGTTAACCCTTTTCAGAACCTCATATCCTTATTTACCATTAACCCCCTAGTGATCAATTAATTCATACAACTCACTGGTAGCTAATCAGTGTAATATGAACGCCATGGATCGATCAGTTTCTAGGATTAACAAATAAGAGGAATCGTCTCATCTACTTCCATAAATGGAAGGAATGGATTCCGTATCTGTGATAACACAGACAACTCACTCAATCCAGTACAATGCCAAGATGGGTTAACTCAGATCACAGACTCAGTGTAATCCTTAACTGTGAAGTCAAACCTCATACTGATTCAAGCAGTTGACTGTGATCACCTCAGGATTAAGATATATCCATAAATATGATCATCGATAGATTCGATAAGACTTCTCGATTACGGAATTATATCATGAAATCTAATCAAATCGGTCCAGCCCTATATGATATATCTATCATATATAAATGCCCCACTAGGTTCTCTTAACCGAAAGTCCGGATAAGACAATCACACCTATTGTGTTCTGGGCGCATTAATAGCACGTTAAAGGAGAGACCCGATACTCTCGAATAACTTCACTATGGGCTAATTGTATTTTATGTACATCTTCACTAACTCAATCCTCCCGTGTATATCCCATACACTGAGTTAAGTGATTACATAAACGATATACTTTTGGGTTTTCTGTAGTGTAAATACTATTGTCACATCGGTGAATATGAGAATAATAAATATGAATAATAATGTCAATTCATTCATTAAATAAAAAAATTACAAAATTGTCTTTTGGGCATAACACCTAACAATCTCCCACTTGCATGAAAGTATGTGATTAATTGTTTTAGAGCACACCCTATTATTTAAACTACAACAAACTACATCTCCCAGTTGCTCTAAAGCAATGGAGACCCATCCCGTATTCTAGTACCCATTAAGCATATCATAACTATTGTAGATGACAAAGTACACTCCGAGTGTGCCGTCAAAGGATAGGTCAGTGACTCGGGGAGTATCTACATCTAAATATCATGGGTCTTAACGATTGGTTGTCGGCTCGAAACGATCCGTAGAATCGAAACGTTACCGGTCCATCTAATCATGTGGTACTTTCCCAATATGCTTTTGACCTCTAGTGATTTCGAAAATCCTTTATAAGCTACCCCTTCATCGTTTGCACAATGATGTGGTATCGGCTTCCAAATCTAGAATCTCTCCCATATATGAAAAGGAAATCCTTAAGCTCTATCGCCTCTCTAGCTACTACAAAAGCCGCTAATCACCCAACTAGTTAAAGTCGTGTTGGCGTTGCTAGATTCCTCCAGGCAATAGCTTCAACACAAGAGTAAACACTGAGCCCGAGATCGACTTAACGATCATCCTCAATCTGACTTAAAGTCAAAATCAGTGTATCACACATATCCAAGTTCACACATGAATATGTCCGCATATTATTCCTCGTTCTCTTCAAGATACTAAAGGACATACTAAACTTGCTTTGTTAACCGCCGAATCTAAGATTCGATCAAAGTTGATGTTCTATAACCTGACCATCTCTTACTAGAAAGAGAATCTATCCCATTTCTCTTGATCCGAAGATTTAGAGAGTCATTCCTGAAGCATAGGGTAGAACTTCCTCGTTGAATGTTGCATACACAGATGCATCATCTTAACCAATAAGATGGATGGGAAACCATTGACCGATTCTAATGAATTCGACCAAGTCAAACTCTTTAGGATGTTGTCCAAATCTCTGCTGCAGAGAATTGTGGCATTGTCAGATTTTGACTTCAGATAACACTCCCATGTTGATTCCAACTGGTGCAGTGTTATCCTTCACAAACACTAATATATGTATATATTCACTACTGTACTAAAATTGATATCCAGTCTACAAAAGCCTTATCAATATTCTGGTCAAATCCATATATTGTAGAAATATATGACTTCCAATGACCGAAAGGTTTGCTTTTTATCCATAAAGGACATAAGCCTTGACAGTCATCCTATCATAAGTTCATAAGGCAATACCCTTTTGTTCCGAATGAATCCAGACTCCGTTTGTTTGGCAAGAAAGTCTGAGAGAATCACCCCTATTTTCTGCTTTTGAACGAAATCATGCAATACTAAGTGGTAAGAGAGTCCAAGGTCTGATTAACTCTCTACTTCTTAGGGAATTACCCCTAGACCACTCAAGCTTTGCTCTGAGAGATAAACTTTCCTATTCATTCTACTTTTTTCCGTGTAGATCCAATTACTCCCACTTTGGGCTGAGGCGCTCAGGTGGTTCTACAAGAGCATGAACAGTAGCTGAGTACCGAACTTCATTCACTGTGGTATGGCTATTAAACCAACCTCTATTATCGAGAATCCTATATTGCTCACAAAAGAGCCATAGGTCATCAATCGATCCCCAAACTACAAAGTCCATGAGACCCGTGAATGGGTAATGGATAAACCATACTCCCAATACTTACCGGTTGGATCGAAATTCGATCTAGTTTAGTAGTATTTAGTGTAATCACCAACAACCGATGTTGGATGTGGTCCGATTTTAATCGGTTAGTAACTACCTTGAGTAAACGTACTTCAAGGTTCAAGGTTTTCTTGTTCATGGACTCTATCGGAAAGGATGCAATAAAGATAAGCTGTCCCTTCACGATTTCAAGCATCCTATATCTAACCTTTATACACAATAGGTTAAAAGATATATCACGAATGGTCATTGACCGAACGTATGCGTGAAATTCGATCTTACCTTCAAGCACCGTGTGCTAAATGCTTATATTTATGGAAGTGGGGTGAACCGAATCCACACCTTATCCGTAAATTCCAAAGCATATTCTAGGTAGACTTCTCGGTCTTACATTTCAATGTAAACCGTTATTTTTCTTCCAATTTCTTTATTGAGTTAAGCAGTGTATTGTAGCACATCTAAAACTATGTAAGGCTATTTAACGGTTTCTCACTTAGTGAGAACATGTCACAATAAGGCAGGCTGAGCATCAGTCTCGAGGACTATGAATGGCCTATTCCGAGTATGGAATACTCTATCTCTGTTGAAAGCAAAGAAACCTCAAAATATTTTGGATAAACTTTCCAGAGTGTTTGAGTAGTTATCAGACATGAAGTCACTACTCGGAAGCTCCTACTAGCTTGTATCTTTCATCAGACCCCGAAGGTCGTCATGAACAAGCTATGTTACTTCTTTATAACCATTATCCTTTCCCGATTGAAGGGAAACTTAGTCATTGAACCTTTGAGACAATATAACCAGACTAGGAGAAAAGAATCACCCTGAGCCAGTCTTCAGGTCTTGTCTTTTAGGGACTATGGACTACCTATAGAGTATGAAGAAGCGTTTATCTAAATATCGAAACCAATTGCTTTAATAGTTCTTAAGATGTGTTGTATATACACATTTCAGCAGTTCTAAGTGGTTTTGACTATATCAAACAAAAGTCCGAGTCTTGGATTCGTACTACAAATGGTATATTCACTTTCTATACGACAAACAAATTATCGAATAGAAGGTAAATCCATTCGTTCCAACGAATCTTAAACAGAAAATAGTTTTTCTGCGATATACAGGGATTGAATCCGAGATTCATTTCCTTATATCACTCCCACTATTCTAGCTAAAATTAACTGCCCGTTGTTTATTCTTTTAATCGTTAAATGCACTGCTACCTTGTTCTTCCAAAGAACTTAGCTCGAGAAAATCGCCAAGGATTCATAGGTTGGTGATCCAAAATCACTGTCCTTATCCTATGATTTTCAGTTAATTAATTTTCGATTCAGCCTTAAAGTTTTCTCAATTTAGATGACTAACACTTTTAGACATCTTCTCCCATTCTTGACTTTCCGTAAATGGAAACAGTCTTGAACCAGCGGTTCGTTTGAGTAGACACTACTCTTGAACCGTGGGATGTCTACGAGTGTTACGCGTCGGGACTTCTCGGATACCAGAAAAAAACAACAAATCATAACATTAAAGCTCCCACTAGTTTATCGGTTCCAAATACCGTCTAACGAGCAATGCTTTATTTTTTTTTTTTATGATTTTCCGATTAGAAAATCTTTCGTACATAGTTCCAATGTTTCCAGAAAAACAACAAATCATAGAACTCCCACTAGTTCATCGATTCCAAATATCGTCCAACTAGCGACATTTCATGACTTTCCGGTTTTTCAATTAGAACGGTTACGTGTGTAGTCAGTTACACTTTTCTAATGTTCTAGAAAAACAACAAATCATATAGCTCCCACTAATTCATCGATTACAAATATCGTCCAACTAGTAACACTTCATGATTTTCCGATTTTTCAATTAGAAAATTACTCGAGTAATCACTACACACTCAAAATTCACTAGAAGAATTTCAAAGTCCGAAATCACCTTTGATCAAACTAAGTTTGTCTTCCGTTTGACACGAATGACACTAGTGACATACCTATATGTCACTCTGGTTTTTAAAAGGCTTGAGAGAAAATATATCTTTCAAAAAATAATTGCATTATCGATTAACTAGTTCAACGTACTAGTTACTTTCTACTTTTTAACGAAGTCAATACTAGTCAATTATTAATTTTTAAGCAATTTAGTAAGGGATATAATGCTGTAAATAAAATGACATATATTAATTCATGTTTAACACTACTATATAAGTTTATTTTAGGAATTGTAAACTAAAATTAAGTCTACTCTACCATTCCAAGGTTTTAACCTCGCATCTCAGTGCCGCCGTAGGGTAGGTCAAAGAGATGACGGTTAAATCGAGACAATCTCATCAATGAATAACTTGTGAGAATCGAACATCCCACGAGAATCGAACATCCCTTTATTCATTGACTACCTTCCTTTTTTAGCCTAGATATTATCAAGAATATCCTTGACGAGTGTGACCTACTATATCGGATCTCTTAAGTACACCCCGAGTGTGCTGTCGTAGGATAGGTCAGTGACACGACGAGTACCCGGAAATCCTATCCTTTCGGAGACCAAGCCATGAATGTTGATAGGGGTGAACACCATCCGTAGGGGGACGAAATCAAAGCACCGCGAGGCGTCACCCTTCTCTCACTTACTTGTATCTATAGTAGAGGCCGTGTGGTTGGCTGTCACCTTCCCCGCTCCCACTCAATATTTTGGAAGTGGTGGTGGGTTAACTAACCACGTCTTTTTGATGTTAACATAAAAGCACGTCAAATCAAGGATTCCGAATGGTGTCGGTAACGTAGGCAAGCCTACCCGTCCTATTCGTTGGAACATATGTGATGATCGGATGAAATCGGGTCAAGAGAGCCCCATTGAGATAAGAAAGAATCACCCCTCCGCTCGCGGTGTAGCTTAGTCTTGCCGGACCCCGTGCATACATCACACTAGAGGTTAAGTCGGTCGAGCGAAGCTCATTTGACCACCCAACTTATAAAGCGAACCGCTTTTATCCAAGATTTATTGTTCTTTTACCATCATTCAATCTCGTAGACACTACGAATCGAAAACGTGATCTCGTTTGGGCTTTTAAGGCGGTTTACCGAGAACACACACCGAAAAGGCTTAACAATTTCATAACCCATCCTCGGATCTTTAATTAGTTACTAAATTAAGTAATTACCAAGTATTAGTTAAATTTCAACTAATTACGCGAGTTTGAATACATGCCTATTTTAATTACCAAAATTAAAATTCTAAGTGGATTTATGATATGATACATATCATGGAAATTCCGATTTTATATCTATTTTATGATCAAACACATAAAAAATAAATTACGGAAAATTTAAACACCAAGATGGATCGTTGGTACCCCCGACTAACCTATTTTCTATTGAAAAGTAAAACTAATTCTAAGTCTTCAAATCTCGATCTTCGATCTTGATCTTGAAACTTCCGGATCTCAAATCTTCGATCTTGACACGAACCACGAACGACTAGGAGATGAGGCCGTAATATACCAATATATATAAAAAATATCTATATTACAAACTTGTTTTTTAATCAAAATATTTTTTTTTTACCACGGCAGATCAAAAAAAAAATTTATTTAAATTTTTTTGTTTTTTTTTTTTTTAAAGTCAAACTTTTCGGCTGCAAATGACCTAAACCTAGCCGCATGCATAGGTCATGCAAACAAAAAATGTAGCCCCAAAAGTTTGCCGAAAGAAGAAAAATTGCCGGAGAAAAAAATTTTAAACAATCGGCCTCCTTCCGTTTTTACCTTCTTGATGATCGACAACACCATGATTTTCGTCGTCTCGAACCCGGAACAAATTTAAAATTACAAAGAAGCCATATTTACAATTTTCGAGTTGCATAAAAAATAAATTACACATCCTATGCTCAAGTGATACTAATCAAAAGAGCTACAAAATAGATCTACGGGTAAACAATACCAACCCTAATCCATCTCTTCAAACCACAACAATCGCAACATAATAAAAAAACAAATGCATCGGCCCCAACAAAAAAAAATTGGGACACAAAAACTGCATGTTTTCTACTCCTAGATCTAATATTTTATACATATAAATATAGATCACCAGTCGACTGATACCACTGTTAGTAATACCATCCGCAACGGAAGCGATTTAAGGATCTAGATCTATAAATTACACGTAATAAAATAACTAGATCTACATCTACAAGGGGGTTGTAGAACATACCTCTTGGATCTCAAAATCCAAGTAGAAGAGCTGCAATAGAAAAACAAAAGAAAGATGTGAAGAGCACCACGATCTTCCGTACGTGTGATCCAAACAACTCCCGATGGAAGGAAATCCTCGGCTCGAATCCTCCCGATATGCTACCCGGAAAAATCTCTAAGATTTTCCTCCCTTACTCCCTTGGCCGAAATTTTTACTTCTTCTCTCTAAGAGGAGAAGTCGAAAATTGTGTTATGTGTGTAAGGCTTGTGAGAACTCTCTTTATATATGAGAGTAATCACTGTCCTCCAAGGAATTTATTTTGTAAATAAATAAATCCAATAAATAAAAGATAATCCCATAATATTCTAGAACAAATATAGAATAATATTTATCTTTATTTCTTACCATAACTATTTATTCAATAAATATTTTGTGCACATGTCTTATTAAATCACAACAAAACAATTTCTTGTTGACTAAAAACACATCTTTGGCCGAAAATTACATATTGACCTAGTCAATATTATTTTCGGCCATAACACTAATTTTGCCAAGATTATTAAAAATGCCTTTTTCACATATTTAATTATTTAGCCCAACTAATTTAATAGTTCACTAAACAATTAATTCACATATCCTTTTAATTAAATTCTAACAAGAACTAAATTAATATTATTAGGATTCGACGTCCGAGAATAGCTATGCTATATTGAAGGCACGTCGGGGACCATTGACTAATAATCGCTCGATAAATCAAATAAATAATTATCTTACGAATGAATAATTATATTCGATAAATCAATCACATTAATATGCCACCATAATCCCGTGACTGCACTCCTCCGATTATAAGATTATACTTTTCTCCTCACGAGTATGATAATAAGCGTCCATTGATATAATCATTACATATGGATTAATCCTCATAGATTTATTTCATTCTAAATCGGAAATTACCGTTAACCCTTTTCGAACTTTTTATCCTTATTTACCATTAACCCCTAGTTATCAATTAATTCATACAACTCCTTTGGTAGCTAATCGTTGTAATATGAACTACATGGATCGATCGTTTCTAGGATTAACAAATAAGGAATCGTTTCATCTACTTCCATAAATGGAAGGAATGGATTCCAGATCTCGTCATAACACGGACTACTCACTCAATCACCGTCAAGTCAAAACTCATCATCGATTCAAGCGCTTGATCGTGATCACCTTAGGATTAAGATATATCCAAAAATATGATCATCGATTGATTCGATAAGACTTCTCGATTACGGAATTATATCGTGAACTCTAATCAAATCGGTCCAAATTTCTATATGATATATCTATCATATATAAATGCCCCACTAGGTTCTCTTAACCGAAAGTCCGGATAAGACAATCACACCTATTGTGTTCAGGGGCATTAATAGCACGTTAAAGGAGAGACTCGATACTCTCGATTAACTTCACTACGGGCTAATTGTATTTTAAGTACATCTTCACTAACTCAATCCTCCCGTGTATATCCCATACACTGAGTTAAGTGATTACATAAACGATATACTTTTGGGTTTTCTGTAGTGTAAATACTATTGTCACATCGGTGAATATGAGAATAATAAATATGAATAATAATGTCAATTCATTCATTAAATAAAACAATTACAAAATTGTCTTTCGGGTATAACTATCAAACTACTTTACGTGTTTATTGCATTAAACGAAGAACGATCTAGTATAAGGAAATCAAATTTTAAATTCCGCTGCGTTAACTAGTGATTTCCTAACAGATCCCACAGAGACAATGCAACTCAAGTATAAACGATTCTAATCTAATTAAAAAGACACACATATGGTCTTTGACCAACAATAGACATAATTATGAGCTTAGGAACATGCACATAGCATTTAACACATGTTCTATATAACAACAAGCCTATCTCTGCTATCTTGAGCATAATTCAGGGTGAATAAAGGTAAAATTAATGGTACTATTTAGAGCGTTATCAACTACCCCCCACTTAGCTTTTCATCGTCCCGAGCAAAGAAACAAAGAAAGTGAAACCCCGACCAATATACAAGTTAATTAGAAAATAGTTATGCCTCACAATGTAAAGATCAAGATCATGTCACTCACATCCATAACTAACGCATTAAACAATATTCATGTAATGAACCAATATGTGTGTGCAATAACCGCTCGATCTCTAGATATGCAGACAGTCTCGCATTATGTCAACCCATAGTCAAACTAACCAGTCACGAACATGCTTTCCCTTTACGCCATTTATTTTATTAACGGAATTTTTATTTTATTGCTTTGAGTCAAGTCAACTGGGCAAGGCAGATCGAGAACCGAGTATTACTCTAGGCTCGCATTTATCAGTCTATTTGGAATAAGAGCCGTGCGTCCTGCGCTCCATCGACTTTGCTTTGCCGAAGAGAATATGGATATATATATTGCAATCTATTACTCTTTCTTGGCTGTTGAATGCTCATAATTCTTTTTATCCTCATGGCCCTGCCATTGATAAACTACTGAATCCATAGCCCGTATAAAATCCACAACTTGACTCGAATGACCATTGGTAGAACAAAATTTGAGATAAAGATAGGGTCAACTCTAGTCAACGTAATGCACTATCGACTACATACTAGGGAAAGTGAGGTATACATGCTTAAGATGGTGGCCCAAAATAGAATATGCATTTAATACGCCACTACTCCAGAAGTGGGCACTACTTATTCTTAAACAAATATGAAATTAATTAACTTCTAAAGATCAAATAGGTCATTTGTTTTCAAAATTTTGTTGAAATGAATCCAAGTCTACGTGGTGGAAAGTGCATAAAGAGAATCAAGATAGTCACGCAATTAATGGGATATAATTCTAAGAAGCTAAGTGACGTTCCATACCCCCTACTTAATCAAAACATTGTCCCTAATGTGTAAGAGTAAAACGAAAAGGAACATAGCCTCATTAAGGGTGGAGCCAACTAGGAAACTGGATCGCCATAATTGCATTGGGCTTATATGACAAGTCCTCGAAAAAATCAGCTTATATATCTCTCAAACCGACCAAGAAGAATTGTGTGACAACAAACCGTATAATAATAGTGCGGCAGTAAAAGAGAAAATAAATAACTCCAAAAAATTAAGTCGACAAAATCATTATATTATGAAAACTTTGCTACATTACTAGATAGGAAATAAAAATAAAAGAAATTGAAAATAACAACAATAAAAAGAAAGAAAACTAGTCCTCATCATAATAATCCTCCCGGTAATCTCTAGGCTCAAAACCGGGAGGTGGTGCAGAACTTGAGGCAGCAGCGGCGGAAGAAGATTCTCCGTGAAGTGGGGCAGTCCTAGGTGGTGGGGTCATAGGAGGAATGACTAAAAAGTCTATAATTCTGTCCATTTTACGATGCAGACTCGCAATCTCTCGTGCATTCTCCTCAATCAAAGTCTTTTGAGATCGAGGTGCTCCGAGGACCGGGGTACGCTTTCCCTCAGCACTCGGACCAACCCGTCTCGGTACTCTTATAACTGACTGTGAACTGATCATTGGTTCAGGCTATTTCCACTCGTCACTGACCAGAACTTTGACCTTGTTTTCCAGAGCAAACATATCTATCATAGGCCCATAAGGCAGCTGCTCTCGCTTGGATGTACGTAGTGGCAATCTCATGGTTACGGCTGTGCATCAGTAGGCCTATGTTGACTGGAGATCCCTGCTCCAGATAAAACATCAACTCCGCCCTCTTCGGTGTGACAGATACCGAATGCTTGGTCGGCAAATGGCAGGCACACACAAATCTGTTGACCACTTTCCTAACCCAGGATAAATCATTTTCCAGGGAGATGATGGGGCTCTCATAGGGTTGGGCTTCCATTGCACCTGGAAATAATCAGCAATCATCTGCACCCTCTATAAATCTTCAACATTGGTAGAGAATATGTACTCATCTGGGCCCAACGGTGGATTGCAAACCCTATAATATTCGTTGATCCACTCGATCATAAAATCAACCTTGACTTCTCGGACCATAGCAAATGTAGCTCCCGGGTTATGCACCAGATACGCATAAAATTCTCACACTATCGTAGCATTGAAACGGCCTGGTGCCTCTGCCAAATGTCTTGTGCCAGCATAGCTCCTGGCAAAGTTGATCCACAATCTTCCAAATCAACGCCGCGCTCACGGCTAACATGCCGGCCTTTCTAGTGTCCTCTCAATGACTCGTAGATCTCTAATGAATCAAATTGCGCAACCCCATCGATTAAGGGATTGGTATCTCCAAATAGAACATGTTGACCGCTTGGACGACGAGCGGTTAAGCTATGGGTGGGGGCCATTCTGATGATAAAAGATGCTGATGATGCGGCTGAAAATATAAAATGGACCCTCGGTAAATCGGCAGGTATGCCCGGTTTACCAGAGCAGATTTTTCCCGGTTTCTTCTGGGACTCTGCTTTTGAAAATGGAAGATGATGAATTGCAGCAACTACGTGTTACAGCAGTATCACTCAGCGACAGGGATGGAAAATTGGTATTTTGGGTGTTGAAAAGGAAGGAAGATGGATGCTTTTAGTGGTGATAGGGGTGGTGATGGTGACCAAGAATTGTAGATGTACAAGAAATGGAGAGATTTTGGTGATGAAGAAGAAGATAATTGTTGAGGATGGTGAATAATGGTGGTGGAAGGGTGTTTATATAGGAGAAATGGGTAGATGGTGGAAGGATTTGGTGGGATAGTGCGTAGAGGAGTAACGATGGTGGGGGAATTGAGGGGGTGATGAGAGACCAATTAATGATCATTATTACGACATTTTACCCCAATATTGATACCACTTTGAGCATTATTGTACCAATTTAAGTCAATAATTACTTAATTTTATCCAAATATATAAATAGTGGTTATTATATAAATTATCGTATTTTTATAAGTTTTTATAAGTTTTGTACCGGTTTAGTAACCGGAGTGTCGTGTCAGATTTACACGGGTATTTGTGGTATTTTTATTGCAGATTTATGATAAACCAAGACCCCGAGTAACGACATTTATTTTTGAAGTCATGATCATATCTTATGAAGGTTATACGAGAGTGTCACTAAGTCAAGTGGTCAAGTGGCTAATCGATTCGATTTAGTGGAAATCGAGAAATATCTTCGACGAACGAATGGCTCATCAAAAAGGCATTTTCTGAAGAAGTGTCCTTCTTGAAAGTTGTAGATCTTCAAATAATCTTTCCAACGCACTTTGAATCACGTCAATCGGATGTCTACAACTCAAGATATGGCCATTTTACTGAACTGCGATACCGTATAGACGAATTTTGACAATACGGATCAAGATTTTTGACCCAGATCGATCCGGGACTTCACCGGATCGATCCGGCTGTTAAAATGAGGAAATTTCACGTGAATTTCTTCTCTTCTTCCTACCTCTAACCTCCCCTAAATATACCACCCCATTTCCATCCCCTTTCTTTGGCCCCTTCTTTCCCTTTTCTTTCTTTCTTTCTTTTCCCCTTCTTCTTCCCTCGTCTCTTCTTCTTCCTTTTAATTCTTTTTCTTTTCATATATATATATATATATATATATATATATATATATATATATATATATATATATATTAGATATATATGTGATCTCTTTTTCTCTTCTTCTTTGATTTATATTTTGGGCTCTTATATATATATATATATATATATATATATATATATATATATATATATATATATATATATATGTCTATGTATATATATATGTTTTATATATATAAATAAGTAGTTATAATACCAGTTGTAATGGCGGAATAATTATCGAAGATTGTTGATTTTGAAGCTTTGTTATGTTATACCCGGTGGAAACGAATTCGATTCAAATGATTGTAATCGGTAATATATTCTAATGTTATTATGTTTATTATTTCTATTTTTATTTATATATTACTTATAATAATGATGTTAAGATAAAAATATATCTAGCCAAGATATAAATCTGAATTAGTTATCTTTTTATAGATCTGGATGATTGACTATGGTAATAATGATTAAAACCAATTATAATGAATCTCTTTCTATTTTGCACTTAATGAAAGTAAAAATTGAATTAGCCACTCGATTTTTACTAGAAACGTAATGTAATGAATTGACAACTCGCGATTAGAATACGAGATCGTAATAGAAAGACCGGAGGGTAAAATTGGCCGAGTGAAAACGTGACAACGGAATCCGATTTCCTACCCGGGGGCAGATTTGTCCTAGAAAAACAAATCTTATTAAAATTTGTGCTCGAGATCTAATTATGTCAATTTATCTATTTTTATGAAGATTTTAAAATATTGACCGCATGACAAAACGGTAGTGACCCGATCTTTTGGATGACGTAGGATAGTTAAATGAGACATATGACAGTTTCATACGCTCGTGTGAGAAGGAACTGTTGAGCTGAGGAGTGCACCGTTTCACATAATTTACACCTTGAGTAAAGGAAGATCTGTCTCATTTATTTCTACTAAAAAGAGATCGTAATTGAAGAACGTATTCTTGGCTAGATCCAAAAATATATATATTATCTATTTTTATATTTATATATTTATTTATCGCTTTACTAACAATCTAACTAATCTAACTATCTAACCCGAGGAAAATGGTAAAAGCTGCGACTTAGATTGAGTTAATAATAGCTTCTTGGTGTTTAACCACACTTTGAATTATGCCTTCATTTCCCACGAGGATACGACTGACTCACCGGACTAGCACTACAATTTGACCCGGTACATCGCGGTAAGGATTGATAGCCTAAACGATCCGTCGACTTTTACGGCGCCGTTGCCGGGAAACGACGCTAATTCATTGTGTCTATGGTTACTACTTGTATTAGCTCAAAATTCTCGAGGATAAGTCAACACTCTTATTATCACATTTCTATTTTTGTTTTCCGTTGGTATCTACCTTCTTTTAGTTACCAATTATCTTCTTCTACAAATTTTGAGTTATTTTCTATTTTCGATAGTAGAAAGTAAACGCGGTTCGTTTATTTTTGTTGGTACCTACCTATTGGTAAGATACCAATTGAAAATAATAATAATAATAATAATAATAATAATAATAATAATAATTCACTCGGTAAATACCGAGTGGATTCGGTAATTACCGAGAGAAAAAAAAAAGTGGTTTTTTTATCGATTTCGTGTTATTTTCTATTTGATATTTTCTATTCCACAAGAATTGTCAAATCGAGTTACGAAAATGGTCGAAACCGTTGGTAAAACACCTGGACAAGGGATTGCTCATGCTCAATGGCATGGCCAAAACCTTAATCAGATTTTACCTCAACCTAATAACCAGAATCAGGATAATAGAAATAATCAGAATCGGAATAAGCATAATCAGAACCAGCCTAACCCAAGACCTATATGTGATCAGACCGTAAGAAGGTACCAGATTAATAATCCAATTCGTTTACCCAATAAAGGAGCAATTAATTTCGAAATAAAATCTCAAATTTTTGGTTTAATTGACACAAGAGCCCAATTTTTAGGAGAGGATGATGAGGATCCACATCATCACCTCTATCTTTTCGAAGAATTGTTTAATACAGCCAAAAGTCAAGGTGCTCATTATGAATTAACGAGGATGTCTTTGTTTCCTTTTTCTTTAAAAGGAAGAGCACGAGATTGGTTTCTGTCACTTCCACATCATTCATTGACTAGTTGGGAGGATATTCAAACCGAGTTTTTAAAGTAGTATTTTACTCCTGGTAGAAAATTGGAATTAATAGTCGAAATTGCTAATTTTAGACAAGGATCTGAAGAAACGTTTGGGAATGCTTGGGAAAGATTTAAAAAGCTATTACGAGCTTGTCCCGATCATGGTTATTCCTTAGATATGCAAATTGTTAAGGGTCAATTTGTAGCGTTTTATAAGGATATATTTTATATCAATATTCCCCATATATGGATGTTTTTCCGTAGAATTCGAGCTTATAATCGATTAATTGAGCAAACGAATCATAGATACATTTAAACCATCCTCTCCCCCACACTTAGATTGCAACTTGTCCTCAAGTTGTGCAGAAATAATAAATTAGAGAACTTAGCTGATTGGATGCTGGCAATTCTGGAGGAACCAACAAGAACCAGGATTGCTTGCATAGCTCAGTAGACTGTGGAGCATCACAGGACAACTGAATACATCTTTAAAGTGCACAATAGCTATCAAAAATATCCTGCAGACTTGATCAATGCAAAAAGAGTCTACGGGGAAAAAGGATTATACATGTAAAACACATGGAAAAGAAGTTATAGAGATTCTTCAGATTAAGCTCATATAAAGATGGAACATATACATGGAACATTACAAAATAGTAGGCTAGGTGCAACTACATGAAAATATACTACAATGCAGCCTACATGATATGCAATCCTAAAAATAAAATAAATAAAAATAAATTCTGACAGGCTCAGGCTGAGCAAGTTGAGAGGACAACCCTACAGTGACTATGGCCCGTGCAGAAACTAAAAATAAAGAAAACGAGGTAGTATTACGGAAACCGACAGTTAACTATGCTCAAGAAAAATAAAAGAAAAATAGAAAAACAATGCAACTAGATGACATGCAACTAAATGATATGCATCTAAATGATATGCAAAAATAAAAGAAAATAAAAGAAAGAAAACTAGCCCACTCATTTGCAACACGACATGTATATAATAAACGACTACCAAATAATGACAAGTTACGATAAACGACAGTGCTGTCCATTACATGCAGTGTAGACGCGCTTTAAGACTCGTCAAAGGTGATAGCATTATGGAAAACCAACAGTTAGCTATACTAAACAGATATAACTCATAAGGTTTCCATCGTAGCAACGGAAAACCGACAGTTACTACCCAAATGAGTTATAAAAATAACAAGGAAGCACATAAGTCTCAAAGCTCACAAGATTCATCACAGCGGTATGTAGCATACGGAAACCGACATTAGCTACTAATTAACAATAAGACCAGTTATAGCATACGAGAACCGATAAGAATTATAACTTGCATAGATGAATCATGCATATAAAAATTAATCGAGTTATTTAACATGGATTCGTAGATGGAAAGATATGAATATGCAAGTTCGTAACATCTACGTAAAATGAAATAGCCACGAAGCTCAAATTAAAGTATCCATATCAAATAAAGCATTAAAAATCAAATTGAGAAGAAATCTGGAACCTGGACTGGCGTTCATTAACTCAAACGAACGTTCACCTTAAAGCACACAAAGATCGACGAACGTTCAACCTTTTCTGACGCCAAATGCGCCACGCGAAGACAGCATCGGACGAACGCTCGAGAATACCGGACGGCCGTTCACTTGGTGATTTCTCCTCGGACGGTCGTCCAACAAAACAGACGCCGTCTGGATCTCGAAAGAGAGAGCGAGTCGAAACTTCGGGACGGACGAGCGCCCTAAAACCCGGACGTGCGCTCACCGCAACTTATGAACCGGACGGGCGTTCACTTACTTGAACGCGCGCCCATACAAATCTAATTTGCATGACAATGCAGGAGAGACACAGAAACCCTAAATCTCATAAAACACAACACAGCACAGAGCACAGACAACAGCCACAGATAAATTTTAGCACAGGGGTTAGACTAGGTAACAACTAAACACAAACTTCACGTAAAACAGATTGAGTAAAAAACTTTTGCACATTCTTAACCCTACGGTCATCGAAACACGGCAAAATAAAAACTCTCAATCTATTAAACGCTACTTTTATTGAAAACGAAAAATAAACGTAACAAAATCGAGAACTAACAAGACTAGATTCAACATGACACCTATTCCCCGGCAACGGCGCCAAAAACTTGTTCGATAAAACTTGTTTTATATTTATTTTACCGGAACACCCCAAGTATAAGGATCGTAGTATAGGGTGTTACCGAGTCGCCCTAAGGAATCGTACAATTATCGGATTAAAATATATTTGTTATAAATAATGTCACAACTTATTAACTAAAATTAAATTTTATACTAATTAAACTAGGGTTTATGCTAATTATGAACAAGAAAACGACGATGAACAAGAACTTTGATGAATAGTAAATTTGCAGAAAATTAACAATTAACAACTAGAATTTAAAACAACTAACTTAGCAATCAACGATTTATACTAATGATTCGATTTATCAAGTAATTAAAACAACGGCAAGGCAACGGAATCCACCGATCAACCAACCCAACCCCAACTAGACGGCAAGCTAAAGATATAATTTTTAGTAACGATCAATCACGAATTCGATTAAATTTTCTAAGCGAATTCTAGGGTTTCGTTTTCTTTTTCAAGTAAAACAAAACGACATGCAAAACACGATCACGAGATTATTTCTAATACTCTTACTCAAATAATTATAAACGATCTCTCGAATTATAATTAAGTGCATCAATTGAAAAGATCACAACTTTGAACAATATTTTCATATAAATTCAAATCAAACGATAGTTTCATCGATCTCTCGATTCGAATAAAACATAAACAGACGAAAAACGATAACTTTACTCACTAAAAGTACGGCTAAAAATCTCTCTAGTTGGTGTTGATGTTGATCGGTTTCATCCGTTGTCCCACCGCGACGTGCTTAGCCAACAACCATGATGTTAATCCTGATCATTGGGATGGAGAGATTCATCTTTGAATCTCCTCTTTTGAATGATGCGGCTGCTGCTCTTTTCTTATGTGCGGCTGCTGCTGCAATTATGCGTATGGAATGGCTGTATTAGGGCTCATCATGCGGCCTGTATTTATAGATGGATAGGTCGGTTGCTGAGGCGGTGCACTCCGGATGCTCGTCCGCTTTCTTGGACTCAAACTTCTAAAATTCATATCTTGAGTTGTAGACCTCCAAAAATTATGATCTGAATGTCATAAAAAAGCTCTCGGAAAACTCTACATCTTTCATTAAGGACTCTTCTTCAGAAAACGCCTTTTTGATTAGCCCGTCGTATTACGAGTATATTTCGGGATTTTCCACTTACCCAAATTGATTACCCACTTGACCACCATTTGAGTTGTAGAAGTCCAATTGACGTAATTCAAAGTGCGTTGGAAAGCTCTTTCAAAGATCTACAATTTTCATGAAGAAGTCCTCCCCTGAAAATGCCTCTAAGCTGGGTCAAATCTCCGTCGAAAATATGTAACGATTTAAGTACTTAGGAAAATTTGCTCCGTTGAACTCGTAAACTTGTGGCATCTTCTTCTAACCCTCTAAACACCTCTTTTAGACCGAAGATATGCATCTACAAGATATCCAAAATATTGCAAAGTGTAACAACATCCAAATAAACATAAAACCAACGATAAAAACACATAAATCGGCCACTTTTGCAATTTATTATCTTTAAACCTCATTTTGCTCAGTTTATCCTTTTGGCGAGTGATTTTCTATAAAAATCACTAAAACACGGGAGATAATGTTACGAAACAACTCGATAAAAACCATAAAATTAGTCGTAAACACAAATCCAACTTTTCTGTCGTAAATTAAGGAAAAACTTACGTGCAGATGTGGATCATGCATGTGGTGGTTCGTTAATGATGAGTGAAGCCCAAATAGTTTACGATGCTATAGAAAAGATTTCCAAAAACAATCGAATGTGGGAAACCGGTTCTAGCACCAGAAAAGTAGCATTTGCAGGAGAAAGTACATCGAATACAGAAGTCCTAGAACACTTGGAGAATTTGAGTAGGAAATTTGACGGCTTATTAGCCAGTAAAAATGTAAACTCAGAAAATATCATACCAAATGAATACTCAAGTCATGATAATGTGTCATTAGGGATGGAAGAACCAGAAGGATATTCAAGGGAAAAGGTGAGTTTTTTACAACAACATAGGAATTTGAACGATGCATATTCAAACTCTTTTAATGCTATTTAAGAGATCACCCTACTTTTCGTTGGTCCTAAAAACCCTAGTAAGCAAGGACAACCACCGTATCGATTCAATATAAGAATCCATATAATAATCAAGTTTATCAAGGAGATACCTCGAATCAGAACCTACAATCATTACCTAGACCGTATCCACAACATACCACTCAAAGCATACCAGTCACCCAAAGTTCAACTCAACCTGAAGGAGTTGATAAATGGGAGAAATTAATGGAAAATATGATGGGTGTGATATCTACTCAAACTCAAAATATGGAAACAATGATAACTTCTATAGGTACAGTTACTAAGGATATGAGTACGTTGAAAACATCTATAAGTGGACATGATACCAGAATGAGAATTGTAGAAGCTTCATTACGGAATTTGGAATATCATTTGAGTAGAGAAGAGGAACGTAAAAACAGTAGACCCCCAGGAGGACTACCAAGTAATACTGAAAGAGATCTGAGTGGGGTAGCTGTTATTACCAAGAGTGGAAGGATCTGTGGAAGTAATGGATTAGAAAACATCAGAATTAATGAAGTAGAGAATGATTTAGATGGTAAATTTGAAAAGAATGTGGAATCTAAAGATGAACCTGAATTCACCAAAGAGGAAGATGACATTATTGAAGATTTCCTAAGACAGAACATATATATTGAACCTGGAAGTAAGGATGAGGAATGGGTCAAGGTTCCTAGAATATTGAAAAATCCAAGATTGAGTAGGACCATGACCAATGATCTTGTTGAGAATGAATCAAGTTTGGAAAGGCCAATTCAAACCGAACCTTATCCGGCTCAACCCAAATTCACCTCGATTCAATCTGATAGGGCAGCACCATATCCAGTGCATATTTTGAAGAAAAAGGTACAGAATGATGACACACAGTGTCCTCAAAAGGCACAATCATTCCAGGAAGCTTTACCATCTTCGTTTAACGACAAGGGTAAGGGAGGTATACATTCTAACCCTACTTTAATTGATCTTGAATTACTTCCCCATTCCCCGAAAAAGGAAATCAAAGAGATGAAGTTGGATAAGAAGTATGCACATTTTCTTAACACTTTTCGGCACTTCACTATTAATATCCCTTTCATCGATGTTTGTAAGGGAGAGCTTAGTTTGGGAATTAATGATGAGCGTGTTGTCTTTAACATTTACAATTCATTGAAATATCCATGCACTACACTAGAATCTTGTTCTTGTATGGACACTTTGTGTCCCCTTGTTGTGGATCGTACTAACACACAGGTAATTGAAGAAGATGACTTCAGCAATAATATAAAATCTCACAAACCGAAGGCTCGAAAATCAAAGGAAAAGGTCAAGAATCGTTTGGATTGGTGGAAATTGTCTAACCTCTGTTGGAAACCGGTATTGAAGAAGGATGTGGTGCATGAGGATGACTCACCACCAGTGCATTAGAAAACCGGAGCAGAAAGTCTAGCTATAGACTATAAAACGGGTATTATTCTTCCTATTTACTCATTAAGCATTTATTTCTAGTTGATTCGTGTGCTTAATTGTTACATGTTTTGGTGAGTAATTGTTAGAAGTATCCCATTTAGTTTAGTATATTATATTAGTTGATTAAGTTTGTCGAGCAAACGACGTTAACCAAAAGCGCTACTGGGAGGCAGCCCGTAAAAATGTTAAATATAATAATTACTCATACTTTGGATAATACTTTGCGAATACTTCGGATTGATTTTTATTTTGTTTCACCAAGTCTTAGGATGAATGTTTGAATGTCATTAAAAAAGGGAATGATTAGGTGGTTATCCGAAAATCCCGATGGAGAAAAAAGAGAAAAATTCAAATGCATCATTTCTTGGACTTAGGTTGTTAGAACGATTTGAAAAAACCCTTGAGGATCTGGGTATAAAAGACTCAGAGTTAATACTTTGCCATACGTTACATTTCATGATCTAGTCTGTTTTAAATTTCAAATAACGTGTGACATGTATTAGTTCAAATACTATGGAATTGAGGAGGTCATAACTTTAACCCACCCACCCACCCTTTAATATCATCCGAGTATTTGTTTTGACTTGTTTTAGTGCACCATTGCTTTCCCAACAACTTATTTACACTCACTTTACATTGAGGACAATGTAAGTTCGTAAGTGGGGAGTGGAGTCATTGGTCTAGCAATGGAATTAATGTTTATTTTGTATCAATAAATCCCTTAGTTTTGATTTTTTTGAGCATTATTTAGTTGATTAAAATAAATTGTATAAGGTATATATTTCATGGATTTGAAGATGTAATGATCAATTTGGATGTGTATAACCAACGTGAACCGTAAGTGCATTGTAATTCCAAATATATTTGTGTAACATGAATTCCTTCACGTAAAGCCTTTGATATTGAAGCGGAAAATTTTAAATGTATCCATTCGGTATCCTAGTGGTTATTCTATAGATAATTGCAAGAACTTAGTACCTAACTTTTGAATGTGTACTGTGAATATCTCAAGGTTTGAATGTGATAGGAAGGATATAAGTTAAAGAAGAATACCAAATTAAGATGAACTATCTATATGTTGGTTGTAGCTACGAATGATTTGAGTGCAAGAGGGCGTTATCACGAAGCGCCCTATATCACTATGAGGTTTAAAAGCTCCCGATCGCTCGATGATAGTAGTCCACTAGGGTGTTATCACGAAACGCCCTATTGCTTTGGGAATGAAGGCATATGCTACAAATAAAAAAAAAATATAAAATGGAAATATGGTTGAAAACTTAGTTATCTTCTGACTATCCCAAGTATAAACTGAATGATATGCTTTAGGGATTATTCTAATAAGTACACGGAAGGACTTTGTGTGGAATCATATTCTCGCCTATACCTAGGAAAGTCATTAGGATTGTCTGAATGGATATTTGTGCGTTCTTGAATTATTCAAGAGAGGATAGTGGAAATTGAAAAGGCTTGTCACACACACCACTGTTATACATTTATATTGAGGTTACTTTGGTTGTAATTCTAATGGTTGCGAGATCTCGGTTGTCCCTTATATCTTATATCTTCATGAATTTATCTCTCATTCAATTTGTTTTATCGCTTGTTTTGCTCGAGGGACGACCAAAAGCTAAGTGGGGAGTTGTGATGAGAGACAAATTAATGATCATTATTATGACATTTTACCCCAATATTGATACCACTTTGAGCATTATTGTACCAATTTAAGTCAATAATTACTTAATTTTATCCAAATATATAAATAGTGGTTATTATATAAATTATCGTATTTTTACAAGTTTTTATAAGTTTTGTACCGGTTTAGTAACCGGAGTGTAAATGTCGATTTACACGGGTATCTCGTGGTGTTTTTATTGCGATTTATGATAAACCAAGACCCGAGTAACGACATTTATTTTTGAAGTCATGATCATATCTTATGAAGGTTATACAAGAGTGTCACTAAGTCAAGTGGTCAAGTGGCTAATCGATTCGATTTAGTGGAAATCGAAAAATATCTTCGACGAACGAATGGCTCATCAAAACGGCATTTTCTGAAGAACTGTCCTTCATGAAAGTTGTAGATCTTCAAATAAGCTTTCCAACGCACTTTGAATCACGTCAATCGGATGTCTACAACTCAAGATATGTCCATTTTACTGAACTGCGATACCGTATAGACGAATTTTGACAATACGGATCAAGATTTTTGACCCGGATCGATCCGGGACTTCACCGGATCGATCCGGCTGTTAAAATGAGGAAATTTCACGTGAATTTCTTCTCTTCTTCCTACCTCTAACCTCCCCTATATATACCACCCCATTTCCATCCCCTTTCCTTGGCTCCTTCTTTCCCCTTTTCTTTCTTTCTTTTCCCCTTCTTCTTCCCTCGTCTCTTCTTCTTCTTTTTAATTTCTTTTTCTGTAGATCATATATATATATATATATATATATATATATATATATATATATATATATATATATATATATATATATATATATATATATATATGTTAGATATATATGTGATCTCTTTTTCTCTTCTTCTTTGATTTTTATTTTTGGGCCCTTACATATACATATGTCTATGTATGTTTATATATGTTTTTATATATATAAATAAAGTAGTTATAGTACCGTTGTAATGGCGGTTTAATTATCGAAGATTGTTGATTTCGAAGCTTTGTTATGTTATACCCGGTGGAAACGACCCCGATTCAGCAGTTGTAATCGGTAATATATTCTAATGTTATTATGTTTATTATTTCTATTTTTATTTATATATTACTTATAATAATGATGTTAAGCTAAAAATATATCTAGCCAAGATATAAATCTGAATTAGTTATCTTTTTATAGATCTGGATGATTGACTCTGGTAATAATGATTAAAACCAATTATAATGAATCTCTTTCTATTTTGCACTTAATGAAAGTAAAAATTGAATTAGCCACTCGATTTTTACTAGAAACGTAATCTAATGAATTGACAACTCGCGATTAGAATACGAGATCGTAATAGAAAGACCGGAGGGTAAAATTGGCCGAGTGAAAACATGACAACGGAATCCGATTTCCTACCCGGGGGCAGATTTGTCCTAGAAAAACAAATCTTATTAAAATTTGTGCTCGAGATCTAATTACGTCAATTTATCTATTTTTATGAAGATTTTAAAATATTGACCGCATGACAAAATGGTAGTGACCCGATCTTTTGGATGACGTAGGATAGTTAAATGAGACATATGACAGTTTCATACGCTTCGTGAGAAGGAAGCTGTTGAGTGAGGAGTGCACCGCTTCACATAATTTACACCTTGAATAAAGGAAGATCTGTCTCATTTATTTCTACTAAAAGAGATCGTAATTCAAGAACGTATTCTTGGCTAGATCCAAAAATATATATATTATATATTTTTATATTTATATATTTATTTATCGCTTTACTAACAATCTAACTAATCTAACTATCTAACCCGAGGAAAATGGTAAAAACTGCGACTTAGATCGAGTTAATAATAGCTTCTTGGTGTTTAACCACACTTTGAATTATGCCTTCATTTCCTTGAGGATACGACCTGACTCACCAGACTAGAACTACAATTTGACCCGGTACACTGCCGGTAAGGATTGATAGCCTAGAAACAGTCCGTCAGGGGGTGATTGATGGGATTGTGGTGGAGTTATGGTGGAGTGTGGAAAAGGATGAAATAATGGAAAATATGGAAAATGGGGTGGTTTTGCTGACTGGGGGGGTTGCCGATGCAACGTGTTTCCTTCACTTGTCACCGAAAAGTCTAATTTTTAATCTGACACTCAGAAACTGAAAACGTCTAGCTCGGTAACCCAGAGGTAACTCCAGGTTTACCGGGGCATATTTTCCCCAGATTTCTCTTCCTTACTGCTTTGTACACTTTACTTTAGCTCACTGCTCAATCCTGACCTCAATATTACTAGTTTCTTACTCCTTTAGTTGATACTTCAGACTCAATCCTAACCTACTTTAGTAGAATTCATAATGAGTAAAAAAAACCATCCCAACAACCATCGGTTTCAAGCCTAAGGGTGCGGTTTGATGAAAAAAAGCTTGTCATTTCATCCGGATACTGATGACGGTCAAATTATACCCGTGAAAGTCATCAACATTGACCTTAAATCGAGATTAATAATACGCATTTTATATTAAATCACACGTTTATATTTAATATTTAATGTTATGTGATTTATATTATGTAAATTGGTATTTACTCGTTTTTATCCGATTTACTGTGCGATTAATGTTGATTTTACAGATCATTACAAATCGAGAAGATTAGTGTCATTCAATCAATTATCTCAAGATAAGGAAGGAAGGAAATCGGAGCATTAAATGAGAGATTAATCGGATCGACATGCAAACGTACAGTTAGGAGCAAGGCAAACGAAGAAAACGTATGAAAAGGGGCATTTCTAGGTTCGGTCGGCCGAGCCTAATGCTTCGGGATCGACCGAGTGAAGATCTTCGTTGACCGAGCCTTAGGTTTTGGGTCGGTTTTCGGCTTTAATCGTGTTTATCTTCTAGAACCACCCTAAGTCGGCGAAAGCCTCTATATAAGCGACATGATACTAAATTTGTAAAGAATCCATTCATTCTTTCTTCAATCTTACAATTCATAATACAACTTTGATACAATGTAGAATAATGTGAAGGTTTCAGCAATTTAAAAATTTTGCAATTATGTAAGCCTTTATTTTTTTGCTTTTTTTTTAAGTAATTAATCCCTTCCAATTATGTTTTATCATTTGAGTTAGTTAATTCATAAATAGATGATATAGATCTAGGCTATGACGTTAGGGATGTGGCGAAGCCTTGTCTATGAGGATCCCATAACCTACATCATATGTTTAACGTCTATTTATGAATCTGCTTGGTTTAATTAATGTGTATCTAAGTAGTTTATATGATTTCTTTACGATTCTTGTTTAACTGCTCGTATGATGAAACGCCGAGAAATATATTCTAGGATGTAATCTGGGGATGAAATCGTTTGGGTGATTGAATGGAATCATTCGGTCGAGCCGAGTGTCTATGCTCGGTCGGCCGAGCCCCTATTTGTCTCGTTAGTTAGTCCGCCACGTCTTTATGGTAGGTTTAGCTTAGTAGGATTTATTATCTCGGCAGGTATGGCCACGGCCACGTTGCTCGTCGATTTTAATTAGCGTCACGATTAGGAAATACCAATATAGGGCTCCTAGGTCGGCTCATTAATGATCTTCGGGCTTTCAAATGAGATCTAGGTAGGTTTTGTATTAGGAATTGGCGTCACCTAGTTATACGTGAGTTAAGTAAACTAGCATGAGACCTAAAAGGTAATTGTTAGTTGGACGAGGCTTGAGCGATCGTTAAGAAGTACGCCTAACCATAGGAATGTTGCCTAAGCGAGGTGTACGGTTAATATCGGCATCCTTAGAGTCGTAAGAGTGTGAGTTATATGAGATGGAGGCACTAAAAGGCGAAGTCACGTAACAATATCACAGTGATTTAGTGACTTACCGGTGCTAAGTCAAGTTAAAGGGGATGACTCCCGTAGCCAATCTAAAATAAGATACAAACGGATTAACAGTTAATGAGTTTAGTTAGTTTTATAAACTATCTAGGTCCAAACGATAAAGACTATAATTGGGGAGGTTAATTACGTTGTGTCGAGTCGTGTCTTTACTTTTCTTGTCTTATGTTGGTCGTAGACCACCTCTATGTCTTTGACATGATTAATTAATTGTTTGTATATAAGATGATCCACAATTGGTTCCCTGTGGGATCGACCTTGATTCACTATAGCTATACTACGATGGGCCTAGTCCTCTTGCTAGTATTGGTTTATGGTGGTCAAGTATTTTATAACCTGATTGACCACGTCATCAAGTTTTTGGCGCCGTTGCCGGGGAACCAACGGTCAATTTTATATATAAATAATTTTCTTATTCATGTCAAGTTTTCGTTTTAGAGTCGGTTTTACGCTTTGAGTCCCTTGGTTTATCGCTCTGTGTAAAAATTCCGAATCTGGAGCAATTGGTTTCGCTCCCAAGAAGATCGCTTCTATTTGCCAGAGCCTGGTTCTATTTTTCGGGACTTCGCGTGTCTGTTTATCTCCGTATGTTTAATCCGTAGGGTCGATAGTAGCATGGGAAACCATGTTAAAATCGATCTATGGCTTGTTTGTTTTTGTTTTCTTTCTGCTTGCGAAACCAGAGAAACAATAATCCAAGTCGATAATTTTCAAGGGCGCCGAGAAAATAACCCAACAACATGTGGAGCTACGAATCTACAATGGGAAAAGCAATGGAAGCAATACCTTTAAAGCACCAAGATGGCTCGGAAAAAATTTAAGGCTTAAATTCTTCGTGGTACAATGTTGAAGGCAAGGTACTACCTTTTTTTTTTGCTTATGTTTTACTACCTTGTGGTTTTTGAGCATAAGTTAGCCTATAAATAAACCTTAGTATGAATCTTGGCCCGGAGTTGGTTTGTAAGATTAATTTTATTAGTGTCGAAGGTTTGCCCCCCATATCTGTCTCTCATCCGGAGGGTGTAGGGAAACATGTAGTCGTTGAAAGGAAGCAGTGAATAAAGAGTTCCTCGTAGTTCTGTTAAAATCTCTTTGTCATATGCATGAGATTACTTCTACTGGCCATGGGAGCAACAAATTGTGTAGTTTAAGCATTCTCAATCTAAAGAAGACGTTGAGTTTTGAGAGAACACCATCTTTTGCTTTCGTTGATGTTTATGGTGATGGCTTCTCGGTGAACCCACCTTAAACAAAAACGAGATTACGCTTTGGGTGAAAATTTAGAAATCGAAGAATCTTTGTACATAGGTTCGGAAATGGTTTAACCATGGCTGGGCGAGTTCAACCGAGCTTCGGCTCAATCAACTCCCCTCCACGTGTGATGCACGTTACAGCAGTTCGACAAGACTTAGCATAGCCGATAAGCCTTCGGGCTAAACGGGGCTTATCTTGACGTATTGGCCTGAACTGTCACATATGTTCCAACGAATAAGACGACATAGGCTTGCCTACATAACCGACCTTATTCGGAGTAATTTGATTCATTGTTTCTTATTGTCAAGGCCAAAACCGTAATTAGTAACCGTAATTCACTAATTCCTAAAACGAGAGCCGAGGTAAGAGCTTTGGATAAATGGTATGGATAAATGTCGTTTCCTAGGTCTCACAACCAAAGGAAAAGTATTAATCCGCAAAAGCGACAAGCCCACCTCATATAATGCTCGAAGGGTCAAAGTCTGGCGATCCAAGAATGATAACTGACAAGGATAACTTTTGGAAAGTTGAGTTGAGGACTTTAAACTCAGAACTACTTCTTTAAAACCCTTAGGATTTCTTTTTAGGATTTTAGGTTTTGTTTTCTTTGAGTCAAATAAAAGTAACGTGACATATGTTGAGGTTTTTTATTTTGCCGTGTTCCGATGGCCATTGGGCTAAGGATGTGCAAAATTTTTTACTCAATATAGGCCACGTGAATTAGAGTTTCTTAGGAGAGTCGAGAAATTTATAAAGAAAAGGAAATTTAGCAATCAATCTTAAGATAGAAGCATTAAGAGAGCTTGAGAATTACTGAAAATGTAACAGAGAATGATTGGTGCGAACAAGAACAATTTTGGTCAACTTCCAAAATCTTTTAGAATGGTGATCCAAGTGAAAATTCAAAGTGGTGTGCAATTCATTCTGCAACTATCCTTATCTTTCCCTTTACACTTTTTCACCTTCAAACTTTTCGATCCTCTCACCAATCGCCCGGAAGTTCACATTTCTAACCATTCTTTCATCGCTCTCTTTCTTTCCATCTGTTTCACTCTCTCACCCAATCTCAATGCCTTCACCATTTTCAACCCACCCATAAACACAATTTCTTACCCACCCTTTATCTTTTCTTCCCATCCTTATGTGTATCTTTTTCTAAACCCATCATAGTCTCAATCTCCATTTTGTTTACACAATACCTAAGTGTTGCGGAATTTGAAATATTGCTAAGCTTTAATGATTATCTTTTATCATTTTGATTTTCATGATCCTAGTTGGGGAAGTGTAGCTCGACCTAGCTAGATTTTAAAGGTTTTGGTTCGATCAAAATACAACCTATCTTTCTACTGGAAGTTTTACATTTCACACTTTTCCGACTATTCCGGCATTTCTAGATGATAAGTTTTGTTCTACATTATCACACCGATCAGACCTTGTTGATGACGGTTATGTCTTTTACGTGATAAATTGGGTTATTAGTAATTTCGAGGAGTAGCTACATCTCCCTAAGTTGTTGATATCCAATGCAAGCGAGAGGTTTCTGCGCTAAGTATTTGATTTTACCTTTAGTCAGTAGGTCACATTCAATCTGTTATACCTTACCAAGTTTCTTTTTTCCTGGATTGAATACCTTTTCGATCGAGTCACCCTCGTGTTTTCCCACGTCGGGTAATGCTTTTTGATCTTTGTCTTCTCCACCCGGTTTTAAGAATATTTAGTCGGTGGAGGTTGTAGATGAAGACCGCCATCTTTAGTAGCTTGTTTATTTTTCTTTCTATTTAGTATTTTTCTTTTTGGTTTCCCTTGTCATTGGTTGTATAAAATAAAGTGGCTTAAACTGTTTTTAGGTGTTTATACCTCATTACTGCCACATTATTTTATCACTTCCATAGACATGGTGTTATTAACGGTTTCGTGGAGTTTGTCCTTATACTGTGTTTCACTTGCTTCTCCACAACGTCTTTGACATTTACTCCGATATTGTTCCTTTACTTGAGAGCCGTTTCAGAGCTACATCTTTTCTTAAATTCTCATTTATTTTTGTCATTGAGGACAATGCCATGTTTAAGTGGGGGGTAGGAGACTTAGCTATGTTATGTTATGATTGAAATTTGAATGAAACGGTAGAAAAATTGAAAATTTGAAAATTTGAATAAATACCATATTATTTATCTCGTACCTTTAGAATTGTGAGTTCCTAGCCAAGAATTGATAGGAAATGAACCAAGCTGTGTAAGTACGTGATCATTTTATACTTATGCTAAGTAAATATAAGGATATTCATGCTGGTTGTTGCGAGTAGTTATTTATTATTCAATTACTCAATAAATGAATCGAGTTATACCGCGCAATTTATAAAATAAAATAAAAATTGAAAATAGTGTGTACATTGCATAGATGATTGGTTATGCCTACCTAGTGTCGATATCTATCTGCTGAGGTATTCTTATATTCTTACCAACAAAAGCGGAGTAATAAGCTTGAGACGTACCTGTGTTTTAACAAAATGTTAAACACTGGGCTTGTAGTAACATTACCAAAGTAGCCTTGCGCTTGTGGTAATATTCAATGCTATATTTGATCTAAGATAGGGGGATACTTTAAAAAGTTTTCTTCCTTGAGATTTATAGTATTTGAAAAATATGAAGATATGAATTGAAGATATTCAACTCTTTAAGAGGCTTTGAGTAGTACTCGGTCTCCAAGTCCAAAAACCCTATAGATACGCTCTTGCTTATTGCTCTAGTGCTTCAAAAATTTAAAGGCTTGAGAAGTATGAATGCTGAGGTTGGTAGGTTGAGATTACGAAGTTGGCATAAACTCTAATCTTGCTACGAATATATAAAACTAAATGCATATGCACATATCACTTCGATTCATAGTGAGTAGTGAATAATGGATATCTTATGAGCATGACAAGTATGAGTTGACTTGAGCTTCTTGCGTAAGTATGACCTGACCATGGGAAATGTTGTCTTGGGAAATGACTTATTGATGCTTTGTTCGGGACGATCAAAGTCTAAGTGGGGGGTAGTTGATGACGGTCAAATTATACCCGTGAAAGTCATCAACATTGACCTTAAATCGAGATTAATAATACGCATTTTATATTAAATCACACGTTTATATTTAATATTTAATGTTATGTGATTTATATTATGTAAATTGGTATTTACTCGTTTTTATCCGATTTACTGTGCAATTAATGTTGATTTTACAGATCATTACAAATCGAGAAGATTAGTGTCATTCAATCAATTATCTCAAGATAAGGAAGGAAGGAAATCGGAGCATTAAATGAGAGATTAATCGGATCGACATGCAAACGTGCAGTGGGGAGCAAGGCAAACGAAGAAAACGTGTGAAAAGGGGCATTTCTAGGTTCGGTCGACCGAGCCTAATGCTTCGGTCGACCGAGTGAAGATCTTCGGTTGACCGAGCCTTAGGTTTGGGTCGGTTTTCGGCTTTAATCGTGTTTATCTTCTAGAACCACCCTAAGTCGGCGAAAGCCTCTATATAAGCAGCATGATACGAAATTTGTAAAGAATCCATTCATTCTTTCTTCAATCTTACAATTCATAATACAACTTTGATACAATGTAGAATAATGTGAAGGTTTCCAGCAATTTAAAGGCTGCAATTATGTAAGTCTTTATTTTCTGTTTCTTTTCTTTTAAGTAATTAATCACTTCCAATTATGTTTTATCGTTTGAGTTAGTTAATTCATAGCTAGATGATGTAGATCTAGGCTATGACGTTAGGGATGTGGCGAAGCCTTTGTGTCTATGAGGATCCCATAACCTACGTCATATGTTTAACGTCTATTCATGAATCGCTTGGTTTAATTAATGTGTATCTAAGTAGTTTATATGATTTCTTTCTGATTCTTATTTTAATCATTACGTATGATGAAACGCCGAGAAATATATTCTAGGATGTAATATGGGGATGAAATCGTTTGGGTGATTGAATGGATTCATTCGGTCGACCGAGTGTCTATCTTTTCGGTCGGCCGAGCCCCTATTTGTCACGTTAGTTAGTCCGCCACGTCTTTATGGTAGGTTTAGCTTAGTAGGATTTATTATCTCGGCGGTATGGCCACGGATACGTTGCTCGTCAGTTTTAATTAGCATACGATTAGGAAATACCAATATAGGGCTCCTAGGTCGGCTCATTAATGATCTTCCGGGGCTTTCAATGAGATCTATGTAGGTTTTGTATTAGGAATTGACGTCACCTAGTTTATCGTAGTTCGTAAACTAGCATGAGACCTAAAAGGTAATTGTTAGTTGGACGAGGGCTTGAGCGATCGTTTAGGAAGTACGCTAACCATAGGAATGTTGCCTAAGCGAGGTGTACGGTTAATATCGGCATCCTTAGGAAGTCGTAGCGTGTGAGTTATATGAGATGGAGGCACTAAAAGGTGAAGTCACGTAACAATATCACAGTGATTTAGTGACTTACCGGTGCTAAGTCAAGTTAAAGAGGATGACTCCCGTAGCCAATCTAAAATAAGATACAAACGGATTAACAGTTAATGAGTTTAGTTAGTTTTATAAACTATCTAGGTCCAAACGATAAAGACTATAATTGGGGAGGTTAATTACGTTGTGTCGAGTCGTGTCTTTACTTTTCTTGTCTTATGTTGGTCGTAGACCGCCTCTATGTCTTTGACATGTTTAATTAATTGTTTGTATATAAGATGATCCACAATTGGTTCCCTGTGGGATCGACCTTGATTCACTATAGCTATACTACGATGGGCCTAGTCCTCTTGCTAGTATTGGTTTATGGTGGTCAAGTATTTTATAACCTGATTGACCACGTCATCAGATACTTTTATTGACTCCTATCCTAACTAAGGGTTGAAGATAAATAGTTTAGAGTTTATAGTCCCCAGCTCGACTTTCTTTAGATCCTCGCTCACTCAACGGTTGGGGCATTAATTCACTAAACCTTCACTCCAGAGGTTTGTATCTTCATAGAACCTTTTTGAGCCCTCTTCCTAGCACGCCTCTCTCTCTTAGCTCGTGCACTAGGTCAGCCTCTGCATCGAGATTTAACTTTTATGCTCAAGGATTCCACACTTTTCACTAGAAGTTCCATTTCACTACGTATCTGAGAAGCACTTACTTCCATAAACATCTGGTCGTGGCCCTTGTCCTCATCCTCTCATAGCAGTACTCTCATAAATTCATGCTCAACGGTTTGTACTAGAACCTCTCGGTGCATATGCCTTTCCTCTTCTATCTCCATGATTTTTACTTCCCCTGAACCGTAAGTCATCATGCAACATTCTGGCTCATTTTCTAGGGGCTCTAGGATCTTGATGGATACAACATCATTATTTGTCCTCAGAGTTATATCCCCATTATCAAAGTCCATGATTGGCCGGCTGGTCACTAAGAAAGTTCTACTCAACTGAACTAGGGCACTTGGATCCTCCGGTACATCTATAACCGTGAAATCAATTAGGAAGGTGAATCCTCCTGCCTTAATCGTGCAATTCACCAGCAGACCGGCAGGCATCTATCTAGATCTATCAACAAATGTCATGGTTCAAGTTTAATTCATGATAACTGGAATCTTAATCTTTTGGCTGAGGGAAAAAGGAAGGATGTTGCAACTCGAGCCGGAGTTGCAGAGACCTAAACCTACTGATATTCCGTTTATAGATATCGGGAGTCAAAACCTCACAAGGCCTCTTAACTTTTCTATGGTATCTGAGTCTGGGTAATCCAAAAGCCAGGAAAACATAGTGTCCAGATCCTCTTCATGATCATCAGAATCATAATCAGAAGAAGATATTTCAATTAACTCTAAGGGAAAATCACCTGGACGATACGTGCTGCACTCTATTAAGCTCTCTTCAGGCTCCTACTTAAGTGCTTCTTTTTTCTTTTCCACCCGCTTCTTGTCTGCTTCGTATTGCTCTCTGACTGCTAATCCTGGGTACATGGAAATAGGCTTGATATTCAACACTGTTCTAGGCATGTTGGTTGACTTATTTGTCTTTTCAACTCCTGCTTGACCGAATTTTTGAAGTGTCCCATTTCTGCAAAAGAGACAAAATAAAACAATATAACGGTTAGCAACTTCCGTTTCAGTGGGGGATGAACTCAACTGTTGCAGACCTACTAACTAAAATCAATTGGGATATACACACAATAACAAGGGCTGTCAGAATTTGATTTTCGGGACCTCGGTAAATCAGGAGTAAGCCACGGTAAACCGAACCTAGAATTTCTTATTCTGGCAGTTAAATAGTGCAGGTTTGATCCAGGACGACTCAAGACACAAAAAACAAATTTTTTAAAAGAAAACGACTACTTAATAGTAAACAACATCGAGGAAGAATGAAGGGAATTTCTTATTGGGGGAATCATATTTGTTTCGGTAATTTAGAATTAAACGTTTATTCTTAAAGTTGGCCATTGTCCCCGGAAACGGTGCCAAAAAAATTTGATCGCGTGTAAGTCACTAATGTCGATATTACTATCAACAGTACTCGGTCAATCGTAGTATAGCAAGGGCGAATCAAGGTCAATCCTACAAAGACAATGCAACTCAATTATATACGATTCTAAACTAATTAAAAAGACACACATATGGTCTTTGACCAACAATAGACATAAGAGAAACGTGGTATTCATTCCCCTCTTCCTACCTATCTACTAACATGGCTTGGTTAATCCTTATGTTTACTTCCCCATATAATTCCTCTAAAGTAATCGAGCGAGCTTTTAATTCAGTTTTAAGCCACGGGTACAATCCATAACCCTGTCTACTCTAACCATGGAAGTAGATAATTTATACGCCAACTACCCTTCTTAATTGGTCCGTAGTAGCCCATATGCATAAATAACTAGAATTTCCAGTATTAAGCGCTAACTCATACGCTAACCCGTCAAGGCAGCTATCGACGCTGATTAGCACGTTCGTAAGGTCCGTCAAGACAATGTCCTAATTAACACTTCACTATCAGTACTTCATTTTAATTTACGAATTACGAATACTAGATTGGCCAGACCTATTACTCGTTTTAATTATTGATGTTGATCAACGTAGCTAAAGCTGAACCTCCAGATTAGGTTTTCTAAATTTTTTGCCACGGTAAACCGGCACAGACCGCCGGTTTACCGGGGGCGGCTTTTCTTGTTTCTGGATCTACATTGCTTAGCTCATATTAATCTAAGTAAATTATGGGTCGTCATGCAGATTAACTAAAACACGTAAATACATCCAGATCTACCATATTAAAGACATAAAGAAACGTTGAAAGCTTTATACCTTTAACAATGGAGATCTCGATTGATCCACTCAAGCTAGAGATTGCAAGGAAGTGAAGGAAACAAGAAAATAAACTCCAAAAGCTTAGAAGAACTTTATTTCATCAATTTGTATAATGTAATTGAAGATTTAATGCTCCCTCCATTCCACAATAACTGTGGCAGTTGCCAAAATATGTTGTTCCATTTTATGTGAGGTAGTACAATTTTCAATGCAACAATTATTGTGTTTTTACTTGATTTACACTTATTTATTACACTAGGAGATATAAAAAAGAAGGCCACATTAATTATATCCAAGGTCATTCTAGTCATTTCATTGTAAAAGTTAATGCATTAACTCACATCCTTAATATGTGTGATTTTGGCAACTGCCACGGATAAATCGGAATGGAGTGAGTAATAAGATATGTAAGATATTAAATTCTGCGGCCTTATATAGATACATTGGACGACTTATGACTCATAGAAACCCTAACCAACATAGTAGATACGGCAGATTCGGTTTTTGCCCTCCAAGACCCTCGGTTTGTCAGGCCTAGACCACGGTAAACCGGGCCATCAATTCTTCTTTTTCTTTAGAAGATCTCTTCCGGGACATTTTTAACTTGTCCCAATGCTTCTCCCTCTTGTCCAGATCCATCCATAAATGCTCCGGCTTTGTTACATCTTGAAAATACATAAAACGAGGCAAAACAGTTCCAAATCATTGAGATAATAACACATATATTGAATTATGAACTTAGGAACATGCACATAGCATTTAACACATATTCCATATAATAACGAGCCTATCTCTCCTCTCTAGATCATAATTGGGGGTGAATAAAGGTATAATTAATGGTACAATTTAGACCGTTATAAAAAATAAATGCATAAAGTAACTGGTATGATCATGGACTTTTCCTATGTGCGGTATCGAATACAAACTGACGAAACCGTGTGTCACAATCTAAGGGTAGCTTCAAACTTCAATATGATCTGCATGCGTCTTTCTTTGGCCTCCATCCTCTTTCTTTACACCCACCGCACACGGAGAGGGAGGGAGCTAACGGGAATGGGATAAATGTAGAAAATAAACTGGGCTCGTTCTTCATAACGGCCAAGGAAATTTTTTAAACAAACATAAAATTAAATCATTCACATCCATCCTATTTGTCGAGTCCATGATCACCAAATTTGATAATGGCATAGGTTAACCTTAGGTCCACCTTTATGGATCATATGTCTAACCCTTTTACTCAATAGATTGAGTAATGCGATTTGGAATCCCAATGTCCAAACTATTTGAACCATGTGTTAGTCACATTGCATCAACTGAACAAAGAGATATCAATGCACCATAAAGAATCACAAAACAAAAAAACAAGGGTCCACCATAAAACCATCAGTTGACGCCGTTAACACTAGGGCCACCAACGCCACCGGCGATAGCACCGTGAGGAATCGCCTCCGGTCGGCCGAGCTGCCCTACCACGAAATCATTATTTGTTTTGTTCCGTGAATCTAAATCATGCATTTATGAAAATTACTACGCAAAGTAAATAAAGCTTACTGCTTAAGAACAAAGACTGCTCTGATACCTCTGTTAGGAAATCAACGCGGAAATGCAGCAAAATTTAAAATTTGATTTCCTTTTACCAAGATCGACTTCGTTCAAGCAACAAGCAGAAAAGAAGTAGCAAAGAAAGTTACCTTGGATGATCTAAAAGATCAAAGCATTATTGTCTATGAAAGTGTAGTAGTGCATAGTGCCACGAAAGCCTTCGGCCTCTACCGTTGATCCACACGAACAACCGCTGGAATCCTCCAAGGGATTGCTACCGGAAAAAGCTAGCTGCTAGGCCACCTTTTTCTTTCTCCAAAAACTCTCTCTCAAGAAGCTTTCTTAATTTCCTTGTAGATAATAAGATTTGTAATTGTGATAAAAAAGACTTTTGACACCCACTCTATATTTATAGTGCAAGTGGAGCCCCAATGTAATCCCAACCCTATTGGTAGAAGCTGTTAGGAGTAGGGATTAAGAAAACAAATTCTCAATAAAATAAGGAAAATATATTTTCTTTCTTTATCTCATTTAATTTAATACCCTATTGATGTAATTAAAGTAGATGATACATTTCAAGATGTTTTATCCCCATTTCTTATGAGTTTTGTTGATGTTTCCGTATCAATTCAAGCCATTATTTGCTTAATTTCACCCAAATATATAGATAGTAATTATTATATAAAATATTATATTTTGATAGGTTTTGTGCCGGTTTTAGTAACCGGAGCGTCGTTTCGGGTTAACGCTACTATTTTGGTGATTTATTACAAGATTATAGGTTGATCAAGACCCGAGTGATGATACGTGTTAAGCCTAAACACGTCTTCTGTGGGCTAGCAGAGTATACCGGAAGCATCAAATTCAAACAGATCATTTGTCTGTAGTGCTTCTACCATACCATATCTTCAACCGACATTTGACTCCACATAGAGACGTTTTATGGAGAAGAATTCTTCATGAGTGTTGTAGATCTGGAAACATGCTTTCCAACGCATCTTGAATCACACAAATTGGAGGCTTACAACTCAAGTTACAGCCATTTTATTGAGCTGCCGTGAAGTTGGAGGGCTCCAACTCACTGTTGGCGGCCTCCAAGTGGCGCAGGGATCAGATTTTCAGCTATTAAACGCCATTTTCGGCATAATGCTCATATCTTCTTCAACCCGCTCTTGCTAGACCTTGAAGACACCCAACCTCAAGGATCTCCTAGCCGAAATTCCATCAATATTTTGCTCTTAATTCCATCGTAAACATTAAAAATTCATAGTTTAATATCTAGAATCATTTTGGTGGCATCAAATTTTATCACTTTTGGTGTAAAAACTCCATTGAAGATTCTTGGTATTGAATGAAAGTTTCCTTCTACGAGTTCATAGCTTTTAGTTGGTAAATTTTTACCCTTTACTTTGATTTAATTGTTCGCATTGATATGAATTCTAACTTTGACATGTTGGAGCTCATATACATGAGTGACTAGTTCTATACTAGCCAAAACGATGCACTTGTTATAGTTTAATCTCTATTGGTTGATTGAGAATGTTGGTTTGCATTTCAAAGTTTCTTGTGTTCTCTTCATCTTTTCCTATTTCCATTGTATTGCTTGTTTGTGTTGGATCGATCACGTAGTACTTGCACAAAACACACACACACACACACACACACACTACACTTAAGTGGAACTCGATTTATTATCCGGGGGTTATTGTTCATTCATTGCACTCAAGAACCTAATCATGTTGAAACATTAGGCCTAGGGTTCTTATACCAAGAAGGAGTCATAGAGTAATTTCATACACTCGTATGATGGGTAATTTCTAGCTTAGGAGTGCACCGATAACACACACTTGAACACTAATGGACGGTTGGTAGATAGTTCATTCCCATGATGCTAGTAGAAAATGAATTGATCATTGCATTGTCTTGGGTTGGCTTTTTATCATTTGATCACCATTTTTAGTAGTAGTTGATTGAGCTTACTAGCTTGATCTTTAGACAATTTACTTTCTTGTTCCATTGTGACTTACATCATAATAATAGCTTTTCGGTACTTAACCTCACAATCCTCGTGGGAAACGACCTTGACCACTTTCTAGACTACGATTGACCTGGTACACTTTCGGTGAGATTGGACACCTAGAAAAGTTCGATCAAGATTTTGGCGCCGTTTCCAGGGATTGTGTTACTGTTGATACTCATATTAGCTATAAAATTTTTGAGAATAAGTCAATCTCTTCTAATATATTATTTTTATTTTTTTGGTGCTTACCTCTTTGGTAAGTCACTAAGTTCTACTAATTGTGTTCTTGTTGTTTTCTATCTTTTAGTTGATGAACCGTTTTAGACGTGGTAAGGCATCCGATACTCCTTACATCCCGGATATCAACACTTATATTATAGATCAAATTTTTGAGAATAATGTTGTCCAAGTTTGCCGTGAATTGGATATTGGTTAAGCATCTTTACAAGAATCATTACATCAAGAAGAGGAAATGGATGAGGTGCAAGGATATTGAACCACCTCCACCGATTCCCCCACCACCCCAAGAACCATCTCCATACGATCCACCTCCAAATCCACCTTACCAAGATCGACAACTTTGTGAGCAAGCGATTCGAATAAAAATAAGTTCACAATCCTATTCGGCTACCTCACATTGATGCAAAAAAAAGTTTTTAATCAAGTCTCATATGTTCGGTCTAGTGGAAAGTAGAGCTCACTTCCATGGAAAGGCCCATGATGACCCGCATTTACTATTTATAAACTTGAAGAAATATGCAATACAGGATTAAAAAATAGAGATTGTCAAGAACTAACCCACCATGGAATATTTACTTTCTCATTGAAGGGTCAAGCAAAGGAATTTCACATCCCCACCATCACTTGAAATCATGCGATCACATCAAACTGGGCTTTCTAAGCAATACTTTCCACCGGGTAGATATTTGGAGTTGAAGGTAAGAGTTTCCACTTTCAAGCGAAAGTTAATTGAATCTTTGGAAAATGGTTGGGACCGTTTTAAGAAGCCTTTGAGGGCGTGTCCAAATCATGAATATAATTTGGAACCATGGATCATATATGATGAGAACGGCCTAAGAAGTTTATAAGGCTTTTAAAAGAGTGGCAATAAATGAGAAAGTGTGGGATCCCGACCCAATTGAAAGGGAAGTTGCAATTAAGGATGAGCACAATTTGAATGAGATAGAAATATTGTGAGAAATGGTGGTGTAAAATAAGAGTATTGATGAATTACAAGTAGGAAAGAGATATTTGAAGCATCGGGAATGTAAGAATGTGACATTCGGTGTTTTTCATATCGAAGAATCATCAAACTCTGATGTATCTACACCAGAAGAAATGAATTTGTTGAGGCAACCTCGGGATTCGGACAACACTCAAACCAATGTTATCGATCCACCCTTATCACACAAAAATACCCGAACCATACAAAATGGGATGTGGCCAATTTAAGCAAGTTAATGGAGAATTTAATGGGTGTTGTTGCTACACAATCTGCCAACATGCAATGTATGATGTCCTCCATAGGCATGGTAACTCAAGATGTTGGTACTTTGCAGACATTTATGAGTGGACGTGATATGAGAATGAAAATTATATAAGCGTCAATGTGAAGCATTGAGGATCATTTGAGTTGGAAAGGAGAAAGGAATAATATTATACCACCGAGTGGATTACAAGGAAACACTGAGAGCAACCCGAGAGGATTCAATGCTATTATCACTCGAAGTGGAAGATTATATGGGCATAATGAGGGAAGCAATGAGGTTGAAGAAGATTTGAATGAGAAGAAGGAAGAATTAAGTGAAGAAGAGGAAGAGATTGTTGATGGTTTCATAAAGAATGATGGGAATGTGACTATTGAAAAGGAAGAGGAATTGGTAAAAGTCCCGAGAATATTGAAAAATCCAAGAGTGATTTGAGGACTTTATTCAATGTGTAGGACAAATTGGAGCCCTCCAACTCAGAACAGGAAGCCCCAGTCCCAGATTCAGGAAGGTTGGAGACATCCAACAAGTTGTTGGCTCTAGCCAAGTCCTACTTGGAGCCCTCCAACAAGGAGTTGGACTCCTCCAAGAAGATGCTAAAAGGTGGTTAAGCTAAACATAGCAAGTTGGAGCCCTCCAAAGGGCATTGGAGGCCTCCAACAACCCAAAACTTAAGAAATACTTCAACCACTTTATCAAACGACAAGGGTAAAGGAGGTACAACTTCTACACCTAAAATTATTGATTTTGAATCACTTCCCTCCCCCCTAAAGATCAAATTGAAAAGTTGAAGGTTGATAAGAAATATGCACGTCTCCTTGACACTTTTCGGCACATAAATATTAATATGCCTATCATCGAGCACTCGTGAATATGCCGGCTTATGTAAAGTTTCTTTAGGACATTCTCTTGAACAAGAAACGGTTGGACGAGTATAAAATAGTTTGATTAAGTGAGGAGTGTTCCACCGTTCTTCAATGCAAACTCCCTCCTAAGCTTAAAGAACTTGGGAGTATTACGATCCCGTGTGAGATTGAGGGCTTTTTGTTTAAGAAGGTGCTATGTGATCTCGGTGCGAGCATAAACCTCATGTCCTATGATGATTTTATGAAACTTGGCATAGGTAAGCATAAGCGTCACGGAGATGACTCTCCCACTTGCGGATAGGTCCATTAAACGTCCAAAGGGAGTCATCGAGGATGTACACATAAAAGTTGATAAATTTTACTTCCCCGTCGATACATGTTGGAGCTCCTATACATGAATGGCTAGTTCTGTACTATCCAAGATGACGCACTTGTGATAGTTTAATATCTATTAATTGATTAGGAATGTTGGTTTGCATTTCATAGTTTCTTGTGTGTTGTTCATCTTTACCTATTTGCATTGTATTTCTTGTTAGTGTGGGATTGATCACCTAGTACTTGCACACACACAGTTAGTTGAGATCGAAAGGAGAAGCTTGGTGTGAGAGAAAGGATAAGAAAACCGGAAGGTAAAATCGACCTTAAGTGGAACTCGATTTCTTATCCGGTGGTTATTGTTCGTTCATTGCACTGAAGAACTTAATCACGTTGAATTAATAGGTCTAGAGTTCTTAGACCAAGGATGAGGCATAAAGTATTTTCGTACACTCGTATGAGGAGGAATTGCTAGCTTAGGAGTGAACCAATAACACACACTTGAACACTAATGGAAGGTTAGTAGGTAGTTCATTCCCATGATGCTAGTAGAAATTGAATTGATCATTGCATTGTCTTGGATATGCTTTTTATCATTTGATCACCATTTTAGTAGTAGATGATTGAGCTTAGTAGCTTGATCTTTAAACCATTTAATTTCTTGTTCCATCGTGACTTAGATCAAGATAATCATAGTTTTTCGGTACTTAACCTCACAATCCTCGTGGGATACTACCTTGACTAATTACAAGACTATGATCGACCCGGTACACTAGCGGTGAGATTGGACACCAATAAAAGTTCGATCACCTATATTAAATTATTCAGAGATATTGTCAATATAAAAATACTGAATATATCTTTATTATATTATCATAAATTAATTTACACATGTGTATAATAGGCACCCCATACATTATAAAATGTATATTTAATTAATCAACATAATTAATATCATGTATTATATTTATTCATAACAAATAAATACCACAATATTAATTTGTCACTATGTCACTTTATAGTCGAGATAAAAAATTTCCTTATTTGGTTATCACTGTAACCGCATTTTAATCCGGTTAGATGTTCTTATGTGTGTGACCCAATAGGCTTACAAATATTTTGGCCGTAGACATAAAGTTCATTTACTAAAATACCATTCACGCATAACGATCATGAACAACGTCTAGCAACACATCATGACCCCCAATCATCGGAGGAGTCAAAAGCGATGACTACTACCTTTGATGTGAAACAGTTACCGTGTCAATAGAATCCTATCACTAATATAATATCCATACAATCGTATCTTCAGTGTCAATACATTAACAATCTTATCTTATAATCTGGATGTCATGCTCTCTCGAAGTAACTGAATTACTCCGACTTTTCAAATATTCACGAGAGCTTGACATTCCTTATAAGAAGGCCCTTTCGGATATTTACCCCTTCCATATGATACACGATTTTTGGATGAGTAACATGTATCCTACGCATGCTTCAATATCATACCAAGCACTACCGCATGATACCCCGTGAATAGGGGAAACCTAAACAGTGTCAAAGCATGACAATCCACACCACGATACTATAAAGACTCCGGTCTCAGAATAATTACACAACAGCCACATAGTGCGGCACTTAAAAAAGAAAGTGGTCAGTCTGACATACGCATTCTCTAGTACACGTCCACGTATAGTCAGAGTGTCCCTACAATTCGATAGACGAGATCTATATGTATTTTCATAAGATAGAAGATATATAAGTGCTAGTCTAGCCGTACTATTAATGTACTATTTGATAGCACATACAAATATAGACATTTAAGTATCAAACTTATTAAAATGATTCGAGATCTCATCAACCATAATCACCATCATGGTTTCACTTTCATAGTTTAATACTAAGGATGTAACTATATATACAATATCATAATCGGTTCGTTAAATGAGCAAATAAATAATAATTGAAAGCCATTTATCATATGTACAAACATAAAGAAATAGTAGATATGTTCCGACCCGGTCGGATCCGGTCCAACTTTATTGGGTTCAGGACACATCATAATGATGTTTGAAATCATCATTCCAGGGCATCATACCATATTTGTTCACACAAGGAATGGTTCTTAACTTATGATTAGATGAATGAAGGCATATTTATATGGCCAATAGTTGGGTCTGTACGACAATTTGAATTCGTTCAAGTCAGATCCAGACTCAAAGGGTTCACATTCAGAGGTGAAAGTGGAATTTGAATGACTACTGAGGTTCATATGTGAAAGAAGTAAGGAATGTTCTACTGATTACAAAGACTCCAATTTCTCTTAGTCTATTGAACAACAAAAGGATCTGATTCAGAGGTGAGGGTGGAATTCTGAATGTCTATAGGGGTTCATAAATGATTCTAAAATGTGTCTAAATGGTAACTTTGTACATGTTACAGGGATATACAATATCGGATTCTACTGTTGTAGCGTCATCTGACGTTCACCAGAAGGACGTGACCAAGTTATGTCATATGAGACTTGGTCATATGGGCGAAAATCGATGTAGATTATGTCTGAATCTGAACTTCATGGGGGGATATAAGGTCAAATATTTGGACTTTTGTGAGCATTGTGTGATTGGGAAGCTACACAAAATTAAGTTCCCAAAAGCAATTCACAACACAAAGGAAACACTTTATTATATCCATCTTGATTGTTAGGGGCCATCAAGGGTGCAATCACTGGGTGGTCACATACACTTTATGTAAATGATTGATGATTATTCAAGAATGACTTGGGTGGTTAAACATAAAAGTGATGCATTCAAGAATTTCAAGCAGTGGAAGGCCTTAGTGAAGAATCAGACGGTCAAGAAGATCAAGAGTCTCCCAACATATAATGATCAGGGATTCTGCTGGTCTAATTATGTTAGAGATATGAATTGCAAGAAGTCTATAACTAGTTATGTTTTCCCTTTGGCTTGTTCTATATTAAGTTGGAAGGAAACATTGCAGGAAATAGTGACATTATCTACTATTGATGCTGAATATATGGCAATGAGAGAGGCAACCAAGGACGGAATATGGTTAAAGAGACTAGTCAGTGATTTGGGTCTATATCATGATCAACCTGAGATATATTGTGATTGCATGAGTGCAATATGTTTGGCAAAAGATTATGTTCATCATGAGAGAAGCAAGCATATTGATATAAGGTATCAATTTCTATGGAATGAAAAGAGAATTCGGGTGAGGAAGACCAAAATTGATGAAAATCCGGTTGATATGCTCACCAAATTTGTTTTAAAGAGCATGTTTCAGCCATGTCTGGACTTGCTAATCATATAGAGTTGTTAATTTGTCTATAAAACAAGTATGTAGAAGAGTAAATCAGGTTATTGATAGGTCCCAATAGACTAGAAGTTTTGTTGATACCAAAATAGTTGGATTAGTCAGACTTTGTCTTTGTATTCATAGTCTAAGATAGTACAGGCCCGAAGACTTGAAGACAAGAAGACCAGACGACTAGAAGAGCAGACTCTTGTCCAACCATCTACCAGGACTACTCAAGATAGAATCAACAGAGGCAAAGCATACCAGAAAGAAAAGCAAAGACAAGACAAGCTTTTGAATCAAGAATCCAGATGGGTAAAAGATCATATCAAAGACTACCAAAAGCTCTCAAGTGACTAAAAGACAAATGATAAATTAAAGGGCTTGTAGCTATACATCCGATCAACATTTGATCTAACGGCTACAAAATCATATAAGTGGTGAAACAACGTTTGATGGTACACATACCCTAAGATGATTATAAAAAGATAAAGAAGAACAACAGGAAGAGAGAGAGAGTTGAAGAATATGAAAGAAAAGCTAAACATCAAAAATTCAAAATCATATCTCAACAAGATCTTCATCTCAGAAGTTTACTAATCAAAATCTAGAAATCAAGGAAATCAACAACTGGGCGTAAACAGAAACTATCAAGTGATCTTGATCAAGAGAGTTGCAATCAAGATCTGCAAAGTCAAATCCATCTGAAAGATCTCATCTTACTATCATTAATTTGATACAGCACCAACTCTTCTTATCAACCAAGTTCTTAAGAAAATGGCGAAACTGTTTAAGCATCTGTGGGGTGTGAAGGAACGGTGAAGAAGACGGATGAGTTGTTTGAGAAATGAAGTTCTTCAGACGAGCTGCGTGCAAGTTGACCACTGAAGCATCGTGGGGTGTCTAAGATTGGATACGTAGGGTGTGAAACATTTGTGGGGTGTGAGGCATCTGCGGGGTGTCAAGGACACTTACCTATTGTATTAGTCTAGAGTACAATAGTTATACCACCTGAGTCATGGGTGAAGCTGTCACATAGAAGATTACGCCACTCTGATGATAGATAACATTTCTTGTCTTATGTACTTTCCGCACTTTACATTCAGTACTTTCATACTCTATATCACACTACTCAACACAGAAAACCAAGCTCAAGGCTTATTTTGAAATATATCATTATTCCGTTGCACATACTTTTAAGTAATAATCAGACTAGTAAAACAAGACGAGCTACTTGCTTGTTTGCTCTTACTGATCGGATTTCATCTCAAAGTAAGAATCTCCAAAATCGAAGAGAGTTCATTCACCCCCCCTCTGAACTCTCACAAGCCTTGTATTGCGGATGAACAAGTGGTAGCAGAGTGTGTCTTCTAAAAACAGACATCTTCATGTTCTGTGTGTTGGAGTGATCCAAAGCAAGTGTTTTCAAAATCATATTTCAGCATGGAATCAATTAGTACGTTTATTAAAGTACCTACTTTTTATATTTTGAAATTTTGATGAATGGAAAACGCGCATGCAGACGCACTTAGATGCAATTCATGAAGATATTGCATCAGTGATAGAAGATGGCATAATCACCATCATGAAAGCAAATACGGATGAAGCCATTCAAAGAGATCAACCATTGTAAAAAAGCCAAAGCATGAGTGGACTCCAAACGACAAAAAGATCAACAATCTGGAAAATGTTGCAAAGGACACCATGATTAAAACCTTGGATAACAACATGTTCCTAAAGGTCAAATGATGGAAAACTGCCAAAGAAATCTGGAAATCTCTGATCAACTAGTGCGAAGGAACTGAAGCTGTCAAAGTCAACAAACTTGTTGTTGTTGTTCAAAGTTTGAGACTTTCCAGATGATGTCTGTAGAGTATGTTGAAAAACCAAAAGCTCGTTTTCATGAAATCCTTAATGAGTTAAAAATGGTAAAATGAAAGTACACTCAAAAAGAGATCTGCATGAAAATTCTGAAAGCCATTCCAGAATCATAGGACATCATCACCACTGTGCTAGCTGCTACAAAATATTTAACCACATTAGACACAGTGTAACTTTTCTCTGATAAAAAAGCGTATGAGTTTGAGCTGAACAAAAAAATCAAGAAAAATGCTCAAGAAATACCAGCTCTCATTGATCCTACTGTGAAATCTCAAAAACAGTGATTGAGACTGTCAAACAAATTCAGATGAACCAATTGCAAAATCAGATGGCTTTAATAATGAGACACATTAAAGGATTGTCTCACTCAACCCTGAAATTTCAAAAGCAAAACATAAGAGATGATGATTACAGAATGAGAGAAGATGATAGAAGGGATGACAGACGAGACACCCACAGAGAAGATCGTGGAGATGAAAGAAGGGACAACAGGGATGATCAAAAGAAAGTTGATCATCAAGTAAGAAAGAAAGAAGAAGATTCGTGTTCTATAATTGCAACAAACCCGGACACTTCAAATAAGACTATCCAGAGTAGATCAACAGAAATAGAGATAAAGACAGACGTGAAAGAACATACAACAAGGGTAAACACAAATGAGCTTACAGAGCAGACGATGACTCATCTAATGAGAGTCATGCAGAGCCCTTATCCGATTCAGATGACTATGAATTCATGGCATTAGAGGATAACGATGAGGTTATATCACTATCCTCAAGCTCAGCATCCTCATCTGGTTCATGTTCCAAATATGCAATTCCAAATCTTAAGACTGCATATATTCAAGTATTTCTTAAAGATATTAAAAATTAGATAGAAGAAATTCAAACAAGCTGTGATCTTACAAATAAAGAAAATGTATATCTCAAATCTGAAAATCTGAAATTGAAAGATGAACTTTTCAAATTAATAAATAAAAAATAATTTATGATATATGAAAGTAGACCACATATCAAGTCCACCACATCAATCATTCATGAGTTCATACCAGCCAAACAATCTGGAGACAAGTCTTGTCTGGGTTACTTAGAACAGACGAATCTTGTCAAGTCTGATCCAAAGGTCAGATATGAAAATGGTATCTCTTATGGACAATCTTTCAAACCTGATGCAAAAGTCAGACAGGTCAAGCAAGTCAAGTTTGTTCAATCTATAATTGAATGTTAGAGACATAAACGTCCAGTTACTTATGAATCCAAAAGAATGAACATATCAAGGAATCATAAGTTCAGGGTGAAAAACAGATTATACCCCTCTGACAACAACTGGAACATTTGTCTTCCCTTTTATAATAGGATACCCAATGTCAAAAATGTTAATCCTAAAAGTAGAAAAGTGGAAAGTTTTCAGATTTCCTTTTACACACAAAAAGGTTCCCAACAGGACCAGACAAACATATAGAAAGAAATTTGAGACAGTTGCTAAACCTGCCTTTACGACTAACCATGTTCATTCATACACAAGTTAGAGAAAGGATCCCAGATAGGAAGAAGAAGTTCTACGAAATCCCATTTGATTATCCACAATAGTGTTGTAAAAGTGTAAGAGTCCCCTCGTTCAAATACAGACTAGGGCTTACACCGTCTGGCACTAACACTGTTGGTCCCAAATAGATTTAGGTACCTAAATTGCATTAATTTGTTTTTTAGGTCATCTGGTACATAGAAATGGGTGTTCCAGACACATGACATGCAATAAACACTTTTTGAAGAAATATCAAAGTCAACTTTGGAGAAAATGAAAAGCCTGGAATCATAAAAGGATTTGGAAGTCTTATCAAGAATGATCTAGAGATATATGATGTCACATTTGTGGAAGGACTGAAGTACAATCTTTTAAGTGCAAGTCAATTCTGGGACAAAGGATATGAAGTCTTGTTCAACAATAAGAAGTGCAGGGTCATCAATGAAGAAACATGACAGACGATTTTAACCGGCAAAAGAAAGAAGAACATGTACGTAGTAGATTGGTCAACTGCAACATCTGAAGTGTGTCTACTAGTTCTATTAAGACCTGAAATAAGTCATCTGTGGCACAAGAGACTGAGCCATCTAAATTACAAGACAATCAATCTATTGGCAAGAAATGATCGAGTCAGAGGACTGCTAGACATGGTCTACAAGAAGGACAACATCTGTGAGTCCTGCCAAATGGGAACAAACAAATGTTATGGGTCGTCTAGACACCAAAGATAAATCTATAACTAGTATAATGGAAGTAAGGGTCGAACCCACAGGGAAGGTGGATCTATTTCTCTTAAAATTTGTAAAATAACAATATTTTGGGTTTTATCAAATTTTTGTAATAAGAAAATGAAAATAAAATAAATGAAGAAAAGTTCATGCTAACTAATCATTTCCCCCTCAATTCACGCGATCGATCATTGATACATAGATGACTCATTATATTATTAATAAATGATTATAGTTGACCACAACCGTTAGTCAATCACTCTCTCCTAAATTCATTAATTAGAACGACCGCCACTAATTACCCCCTAATCGGAAGCACACTACTAACAACTGACAGAAGTTGGTGAACCGATGGCATTAAACAACCGAGAGACCCATTTACTTGGTATTACTCCAATTGGATTAATTTTAACCATAGCATTATCTATTTTAACAACAAGGAATCCTACGGGCTACGAACCGTCAGACAATTTGTTGTTTAGCACTAAAAATCCAATCTTTTATGGCAACCGCCTAAGGTGGATTTTGGTGCCAGATTAGAATCCGATTCAAGTATTGTGCTCAGATAACCAAGTTAGTATTCTAATCATTTTTTGATGAATGTAGAAATAAATAAATACCAATAAGATAATGAGGATTAGGAACAATTTGATCTCACAATCATCTACAAATCAAGGGTTCAACAATCAAATTATCAGAATAAAGATATTAACTACTCTTTATAATGATAAAATCCCATGAAAAATAAAGAGAATACCTTAATTTATTGAAAATAAGGAGAAACAATCACCAATCCATTATGAAAAGGATGAAGAAAGATGAGGATGAAGAAAGAAGAAGATGGAGAGGAGAGGGCAAAGAGTCGCCCCTCTCTTTTTTTTTGTCGCTTGAAAGTTGGAATTAAGGACTGGGGAATTCTTATTTTTATCTAAATACCAGAATAAATAAATTTGGACCCACCCCTAGGGTTAAAATAACATAGAATAGTGTTTAAATGGTAAAAAACTGATGTTCAATTCACTGCAGATGCTTCAATTCTACCAAACTCGGCCATGGAATGGTAGGCTCCTACCATAACTGGTTTTAGCACTCCAGCACTATTTTCTTTTTCTAGCTTGACCGCTTCAGTTCAACTTCATCCAAATCGCTTCAAATGACTGCGGAATGTCTCAAAACATTCAAAATCATGCTTCCATCTTATAGATCCGAAAAAGCATCAACAACAACCATCCGAGCAATATCTTTTCACACAAATTGCATAAAAATACACAATATACCTCACCAATTGTGGACTTATCACACCCCCACACTTAAATCATTTCTTCTCCTAAAGTAATGCAGTCTCATCTCAAAAAATAGATAAAAATGCATTAAACTATATCCTGAATAAATGATTTAAAACAATATGAATGCAAAGCACCACAAGAATTCCGTCTATGACGTCCGTCCAATTGTCTCATCAACCTCATGTCCCATAATGCAAGCCAAATGGTGATCAAGAAATATACTAACACACTAGTGTTCATACGACTCTCTTTAACTCACTTGATCACAAAATTTAAAGTGGCAAAATAAAAGAGTCCTCACTTGTCCTCACGGGAAAACTCTCAATAATGATGTACCGGGACAATTCAAACACTCTCCAAAATCAACACACAACCAAGCATTGTCATATGTTTGCATATCTATCAAATCTCCACCATTATGTATTCAAAATCCAATTCACAAATCATGAGGTCTTTATCAAGGTTGTAACGGGGATAGGGACTGAAAACAAGGTGGGGAAAAGGGAATATATTGGGCTAAAATGTCACGGAAAATGCATGAACACTCACACTCCTTCATCATATAGTAGCCAAGAATGATTCTAATTGAAACACACTATGTGGCTCCAACCTCCGTCACAACATCTTAGCAATAAAAGTCCAAAGAAAAAAGACCAAAGAAGCTTGCAAAAATTGAGCTTAGAAACAAACTTCTTTTTCAATATATAAATCACTCTTTCAATGCAAGCACTTTTTTTGTCATCATTTTTTTTCTTCAACACTCAACCTTTTCTTTTTAGAGATCTTCCAACACACCTTCATTGCATAATCATGAGCCATAGATCTATAGATATTCACTTATGGGTACTTCATTAAAATTTCATGCAACTATTCATACAATCTCTTGACAACAGGGTCAACAAAAAGAGAGGATATCGTAAGAAAATGCCATGGTTTTGATTTATGGAGTTTGTCAAACGAAGGGGTCAGGATAGATGGGGCGCACTTGGGGCTATATAATATGGGTAGGTTACCAAAAGTGGGTCTAGAAAGGGGTTGAATGCTAAGTGCCTCAATCATTTACGTGCACTGAACCAGAAAAAGTGTGGTCTCAAAATGTATGTCAACGCAAATTCTGACATTGGAAAGTGTGGATACCACTCAAAGGAAAAATGAGTGAGTGAACTCTTTGGCTAGGTGAAATCCTCACTTTTAAGTGGATTTTCATTAAGGATCAATGATTTTACCTCCAAAATTAATAAACAAGTGACCTAAGGTGAGTGTGTATCAATAAAAGTGTGTTCTTGCATTGATCAATTACTGTTTGATTATTATTATCTCACTGAAGATTTAAATGATAAAGTAGGTAAAATGTCTTCAAAGGTATACTCGGTGCTTATGATGTCCTAAAGATGCAATTCGAATACGAAAATGCATGAAAAGTTCCCTCATACTTAAATCGTACATTATCCCCAATGTATGTTAAAAGTGGGAGGAAGATGCAAAATGTGCAAGATACGCATGATAAGCAAAAATTATTTATCTAAATATGAAAATAAAATAAAATAAATAAAATAAAAGGGATGAGAATACATTACAATTTGGACAACGGGATGGTGAAAAATAAGCCTTGAAATTCATCATGGTTTCCATATAGTCAATTGCTTCTGGGGTGGTGCGGGATTTGATGATGTCTCTTGCGGGTGGAGTAGATGAAGGACGGAAGGAAGATGGCGTTTGTTATCCAAGAAATAATGAGAAAAATGGGTAGGATCCCACTATTTTTGCAAGTATGCTAGTAGCTTTCGAAAAAAACATTAAGGATTTCTCATTTCAGGAATGGTAGGATCCTACCGTTCCTTCTGTGAGCTTTCCAGCAGCATTTTAAAATTTAGAAATCCTCAACTGCATAGTGGTAGGATCATACCATTATTCTTCTGAGCTTTCCAGAATTATTCATTAAAATCCATTGGCATATTTATTCTCTCAACGCTTTGTAATCATCATCCTCAAAGTATGAAAAATGGACACCATCTTTTCAACCTTCGATTCAATGCTAATTACCACCTGTGGCAACATAAAGAACAGCTCCTCAACAAATGTTATACCATTCTCACTATATCAAAACCAAAAAAGAAAAACAAAAACAAACAAAAATATTCATTTTATTTCATTGGGTTGCCTCATAATAAGCGCCTTTCTTGTCTTTGGCTAGAGATACTTACCTTGGGTATCCATTGTCAAAAGGATAAGCTTTCCTTTCATGGTTCTTCAATGAATATTCAGAATAAGAGCCATCCATTTACAATCATAAGAGCTTAGTCGCGCCTTGGCTTTAGGCACATTAATGAAATGCATTCCCAAGAAAATCAGAACCGGATTAAGAGCTTCCACATCCCAGTTAATTATATATTGATTTGGTGGGAAGAGTACTTCCTTCTTGCTCATTTGCACCAATGGCTCTTCAACTATGATTTCCTTCAGGTGACTTTCCTCTTTATTGGACACGTTATCCACTAATTCCTCCAACACCATGTGAATTTCTTCACGTTTTGGTTGATCAACATCCCCAACAATCTCTAGTGTCAGATCAATCATAAGACAATCATCTTCATCGTCATACCATATGGAATGAGTGGATGTTTTTAACCTTTGTTCTTTAAGCCGATCCACTTCAGTTTTTAGCTCATCAAGTTTTCCTTGCATATTCTGAACCCGTACGCTTTGCTCTTCTCTAAACTGTGTAATCTTGACTAATTTGTTGTATAAACTCTACATTAGTTTGTTGAAGCTTCATCATCTCTATTTGGAGCATCTGCAATATATTGGTAGTAAGAGACTGCATCATGGCTTCAAGATATATATTTGAATCGGGAATCGGACTTTCAAGTTCAATAGACGGCTGAGAAATGGACCAATCATGAGACACATGTGAGTCACCGTAATAGTGGTTTGATTGGTTAGTCCACCGTGGATTGGAAATCCGTGGAAATGAATTGTAGCTCCAATCCATATAACTCGGTTCACTGGAATAACATCTCTTCACATAAGAATTATTCACTTGGTTTCTATACAAATCACGATTCACAATAGGGTTTGCATAGTTCTAACCTAACATTCTTGCAAACAAGGAAAACACAAAACAACACAAAAAAAAACTATATAAGAAATTTCAAAAGAAATAAATCATTTAGCACCGCTTCCCAGCAACGGCGCCTAAATTTGGTGGGTCCTCAAGCCACCAAAGATAAATTACCTACAACCTCTATCACTAGTATAATGGAAGTAAGGGTCGAATCCACCGGGAAGGGTGGATCTATTTCTCTTAAAATTTGTAAAATAATAATATTTTGGATTTTTATCTAATTTTTCTAAGAAGAAAACGAAAATAAAATAAAGAAAAATAAATGAAGAAAAGTCTTAGGTAACTAATTGTTTCCCTCTTGATTCATACGATCGATCATTGATACATAGATGACTCGTTAAATTATTAATATATTGGTTACAGTTGACCACAATTGTGAGTCAACCAATCTCTCCTAAATTCTTTAATTAGGACGACAACCAATAATTATCCCCTAATCGGAAGCACACTTTTAACAACCGCCAGAAGTTGGTAAACCGATGGCATTAATCAACAGAGAGACCCAATTTCTAGACATTATTCCAACCAGATTTATTTTAACCATAGCATTATCTATTTTAACAACCGGGAATCCTATGGGCTACAAACCCATAGACAATATGTTGTTTACCACTAAAAATCCCATCTTTTATGGCAACCGCCTAAGGAGGATTTTGGTGCTAGATTAGAAAACCGATTCAACTATTGTACACAAATAACCAAATGAATATTCTAATCATTTTCCGATGAATGCAAAAAATAAAAAATACTAATAAGATAACGAGGATTAGGAACAATTTGATCTCACAATCATCTAGAAATGAAAGGTTCAACAATCAGTTAATAAGAATGAAGATATTACTACTCATTCTAATGATAAAATCATAAGAAAAAGAAAGAGAATACATTAATTTACTGGAAAGAAGGAAAAACAATCACCAATCCAAGATGAAAGGATGAAGAAAGATGAAGATGGAGAGGAGAGGGCAAAGAGGCACCCCTCTCTTTGTTTTTGTCGCATGAAAGTTGGAATTAGAAGTTGGCGAATTCTTATTTTATCTAAATACCATAATAAATAAAGTTGGACCACCCGTGGGGTTAAAATAACATAAAATAGTGTTTAAAAGGTACAAAATTGATGTTAAATTCGTTGCTGATATGCTATTATTTGGCCAAGCTCGGCCATGAAATGGTAGGATCCTACCATAACTGGCTTCAGCTTTCCAGCACTGTTTTCTTTTTCTTCCTTGACTGCTTCACTTCAACTTCGTTCAAACCGCTCCAAATGACTCAAAACATTCAAAATCATGCTTCCATCATATAGATCCTAAAAAGCATAAACAACAACCATCTGAGCAATATCTTTTCGCACAAAATGCAAAAAAAATACACAATATACCTCACAAGTTGTGGACTTATTAAAAAGCTACATTCAAGAGAAAGACAACACCATCAACAAATCGGATCCCACAGCTAATACACATGGATTTGTTTGGACCAGTGACCCCAATAAGCATCAGTGGAACGAATACACTTTAGTGATCATGGATGACTTCTCAAACACTTGGACAGTCTTTCTGAAAAAGAAGAAGGAAACTCTTATGAAGCTGCCAGATTTACTGAAAAGACATCAAAATGAAAAGGAGCTAACAGTTATCAAAATGGGATCTGATAGAGGCACAGAGTTTCTGAATCAAGTTATCAAAGGTTATTGTGAAGAGAAAGGCGTGCAACATCAACTAGCCGCTGCAAGAACTCCACAACACAGTAGAGTTGCTGAAAGAAGAAACAGAACCATAAAAAAAGCTGCCAGAACAATGATTGAAGAAGCCAACATGTCACAAGGATATTGGACAGAGGCTGTCAACGCTGCTTGCTACACTCAAAATAGATCTATCATCAACAAATTAAGAGGAAAGACTGCTTATGAACTATGAAATGGGAGAAAACCCAACATTTCACATATCCATATCTTTGGAAGAAAGTGCTTCATTCACAACAATGGAAAAGATCAACTGAAGACCTTTAATGAAAAAGTAGATGAAGGAATTTTCATAGGATACTCAGACATGAGTAAGGATTTTAGAGTTCTAAACAAAGAACTTTATTAATATAAGAATCAGTTCACAAAAATGTTTTTTATGAGCCCAACTTCAACACTGATTTACCCATTGAAGAAGAAAATCAAACGGTTGAAGAACAAATCTATGTTGAAATTTTAAATCAGACAATATAATTCAAAAGAACCAAAGGACATTCATCCTACAGTTGAGGAAAATGTGATTCAATAAGAAACACAGACTACACCAATTGTTGAACCAAATCTAAATTGGTTAAACGATCATCCAGTAGAACAAGTTCTTGAAAATTCAAACATTGGTGTTAGAACCATAAGACAGCTGAAAACCATGCTCTCTTGTTTTCTATCAGATATGGAACCCAAAACTATTGAAGATGCATGCAAAGATGCTGATTGGATAATAGCCGTGCAAGAGGAACTAAATGAATTTGGGAAAAATCAAGTCTAAGAACTCACAAACAGACCAGACCACTCAAATGTCATTGGAACTATATGGGTTTATAGAAACAAGATGGGTGAAAATGGAATTATCCTCAGAAACAAGGAAAGACTAGTGGCTAAAGGCTATTCACAAGCTGAAGGCAATGACTTTGATGAAACATATGCACCAGTTGCAAGACTTGAAGCTATCATATTATTCTTAGCATATGCTCATCATCATAACTTCAAAGTATATCAAATGGATGTTAAATTAGCATTCTAAAATAGACTACTTGAAGAAGATGTCTATGTACAATTGCCATCTGTATTTGAAATCAAAGGACAAGAGGATAAAGTATACAAGCTCAACAAAGCACTATATGGTTTGAAGCAATCACCCGGAGCTTGGTATGAAACACTATCAAAGTTCCTTGTAGAAAATGGATTCAAGAAAGGGATAGTAGACAAGACAGTGTTAAGAATCCAACATAAAGACTATACACATCTAATGCAAATCTATGTAGATGACAATATCTTTGGATGTCAAAATTCCAAGCTGTGTGATACGTTTGCCAATTTGATGAAAATTAAATTCCAAATGAGCATGATGGGAGAACTTAACTACTTTCTTGGACTTCAAGTCAAACAAATGGAGAATGGAATTTTCATTAACCAGAGCAAGTACATCAAAGATCTTATCAAGAAATATGGTATGGAATCAAGTGCCAAAGCTGCAACTCCTATGTCAGCAACTCTACAGTTAGATAAAGACATCAATGGAAAAAGTGTGGATCAAACCAAATTTAGAGGTCTGATAGGCTCATTGTTATATCAGACTGCAAGCAGACCAGACATATCATTTACTGTCGGAGTATGTGCAAGATTTCAATCGGACCCAAAAGATAGTTATCTAGATGCTGCTAAAAGAATGTTAAAATATCTCAAAGATACAATTGACTTGGGATTATTCTATACAAAAGAAGGAGATTTTAGCTTGGTTGGATATACAAATGCAGACTATGCAGGTTGCAAAGTGGACAGAAAATGTACTTCTGGTACTTGTCAAATGCTAGGGAACAGACTAGTATCTTGGTTTATCAAAAAATTGATGTCTATTGAAACATCTACAACTGAAGCTGAATATGTACCTATTGGAAGTTGTTGCGCACAAGTCATATGAATATGACAACAACTCAAAGACTATGGTATTGAAGAAAAAGGGATTACAATCATGTGTTACAATACAAGTGCTATATCAATATCAGAGAATCATGTTCAAAATTCGAAGACAAAGCATATTGATATCTGACATCACGTCATATGTGATCATGTGGAAAAAAAGGATGTGAGATTTGTCTACATCAAAATAGACGATCGACCGGCAGACATCTTCACCTAACCTCTTTGTGATAATAGGTTCATAGAATTCAGAAGTCTTCTTGGATTAATGAACCTTTCTTAGTTCAACTAATCATACGAAATTAACTAGTGTATTAAATCTCAATTGTTTAGTCATTGACTTTAAGGATTTCTTAATCCAATTATGGATTCCAAAACAACTGGCTATCAAAAAATTGTTAGGTCTCCATAATAGTTTGGTGATTAAGACTAGTATGAAGATAAACCGGATGACTAATGGAAACAGACTAGTAAAGGACTATCAAGCAGACGCCTATATGTTATAAAACAAGACATTCTGACAAATGAAGTATATTCTGATAAAGAAGAATGATGTGTTGTATAACATCATATTAAAGATGAAAGTGTTACAACTTAAATGAGCCAGTGATTATTCAGTCAAGTGTGACAAAGAATTATTATTCAGACCACTTGGCCCATTCAAATCGCGAAATACGAATGGTTATTAGAGGAGTTTTTGGTATTTCGATGAAATCAGACACACGACAGACTCACATTGGCCGGACGTCTATTTATTGCAATTCTGATGGCATTAAGCAAACGTTTTGCATCTTCAAACTTCTATAAGTTGAGAAGTTATGGTCATTTCACGTTCTTCGAGGCCAAAATCCATCAATACGGCTAGAAGACCTATGATCAGTGCATTGATAAACACGATCCCCAGATCATTTATATCTAACCGTCCATTATTTTTATAAATTCCCTCCTCAAACCCTTTCATATTAACAATTTCAAAACTTGAAATCCTCACTCTAACAAAAACTTCATCTTCTTCGTCAAGCACCTCAGAAAATCACCCACCATGAAAATCAAAATTGACAATAACCAAGTTCATACTGGCCAATCCTATCACTTACCTGTAATATTGCATGTGCTGCAAATGTAGTGGGCTATTTTCGAGAAACATATCTTGACAGATTTATTGACTATCGGAACCCAAATATAGTCAAGAAGTCCTTTTTGATTTCTGGAGAAGTGTAGTCTACATCACCAGTGTTGGTCCCCTGAAAAGGCTTTGGTTAAGTTTAGAGGGGGTGAATAAACTTAACACTTAAAACTTTTGGAGTTAACAAACTCAAGAACTTCAAAGACTCTGCGATACCTCGATAGTCTGGCGATACCTCAAAGAGCCTCTTTGATACATGTAGTCTTTTGTGATTGAGTTTACTGAATTTGTGCAGCGGAATTATATTAAAAATTAAGCCTTATTACTTGTTGTTAAATATGATACTAAGTAATAAATACTCAGTAGTGTATGTGTGTGATTTCAGTTGCTAGATTCAGTAGGTTGATGTGTATAGTAATCTAAATGCAGAATATAAGTGCAGAAAGTAAGTAGGCAAATTTTATAGTGGTTCCAGGTGGTGTAATCCTGTCAATCCACTCTTCTCCTGTGATGTTGGAGGTAATTCACTAGAGATCGTTGATGTAGCTGTTACAAAGATTCCTAAGTTGCTTGTCCTTCACCAATAACTATGGGTTCACAAACTAAACACTTGGAACAGGTAGGATTTCTGCTCCAAAGTCTTCCACTGGTCCTTGAAGGGTAGGATTGCCTCTTCACCAGCTCCACCACAAACAACAGTCTTTCACACCTAACAGATGCTTCACTGTCTTTAGCAGGTTCTTTATAAAATGAAGATTGAATCAAGTAAATGGTTCAGTTGCAGCAGCTTGATTAGGATGATATAATCAGCAGCTTGATGTCTTCAAGTGTGTAAACTTGATGTAGCTTGAATACGGAATACACTTGAAAATTTTCTCTGGATCAGTAGCTTTTAGCTCAGTAGGTTCAGCAGGGTGTTTTTCAGCTCAGAATTGTTTCTTATATTTTTCTCTTAAAATTCATCAATCATCATCTTTTTCTGAGTTGGAAGTCCTCTATTTATAGGTAAGATAACATGTGACTTGTATTTGAAATTCAAATATAGCCGTTCCTTGTTTTGTCCCATTTGACTTGCTTTCTGTCATTATTCATAGGATCGATGACATTATCGAATCATTTTTGACAAAGGCGATCATCCACCTTGACTTATATCCGTTGGATAAAATTTTGTATCATCCCAACGTCCTTTTAATCTCAACCACTGATTTGTTTGATAAGTCAGAGGTTGTTAGCTGTCATTTTCCATGTAATCTTCCAATGTAATCTTGAATTAATCGAGGTATATTATCGTGAGTTCATCGATCTGTTTGTAATACCTATCGATCTATTTGAACAACAATTTGTTGTGTATCAAATACAATGCAGTTGATTTCTTTTATCTAACTTTTATTTGTGAAGTTAGATTACACCTTTTTGCAAATAACTAAGTTCCAATCACCATGCAACTTAAGGAACTTAGACCTTCTACACAAGATATATGTAATCAGTTTAGGTCATCACAGACTTGCCTAAACTCTGATTCCATAGCCTTCACTTTAATTACTAAGTTTGATCCCTTAGCTTTCATTAACTGAGTTTGAGCCCTCGGCCTTCAGTCTTCAGTCTTCAGCAGGTTCCTGATTAGTCTACTGACCTAATTACCCTACTGACCTAGACTAGTCTGCTGAACTCAGTCAGCTGACCTTTATAGTGCTTGTTTGATCAAACCTATACAAAGATCAAACTCTAATAAACCTATTCATTTGATCTAGACATCTTTTTGCCTTTGCACTATAACAGTTAGTCTGGCACTCATCACTAAAACTTAAAAATAAGTCCAACAATTTCCCCCTTTTTGGTGATGATGCCACTAGCCTCACCTAACAACAAAGCAAGAAGATTGAAAACAAAAACAAAACAAATTCAGTGATTCTTCATTATAAACATTTGTTCTACTTATTACAGTCTTGCATCAGCAAAAATAAAACAGATTGGTATGCTGATCTACTGTCTTCTTTCCCTTTCTTCTCTTGCTTTTTCAGTTTGTTCTTGATAAGCTCTTATTTCTTCAATCATCTCTCTCATCCATTCATTTTCAATTAAATTGAAGTCAATGTAGGAGTTCACTTCCTTCCACCACTTCCATGCTTCAGGTAGGATGAGGTTGATTTGATTGAATCTGAATCCCATTCTCATGTAAAGCTCTTTAAATTCATTCAGTGAGTCTTTAGCTTTTGTGATAGGTAAACTCCTTTCACCTCTACCACTTCTTCCACCTCTTCCACTTCTTCCACCTCTGTAACTTGCCCTCAAGGCTCTAACCCTTGCTTCCCAAAACTTCAATCCCAAGAATGAGTTTAAACCTTTATGAAATCCCTTGTCATGGTAAGGTTTCCTTCTGTTATAGTATTCATTCTTGTATTGTTTGAGGAGATCATCAGTAAGTTGAACTCTGCCAGGTGCAGGTTCCCTGAATGCATTTGTTTCAATCTCCCATTTCTTCTTAGCAAAAATCCTTGCAGCCTTTTTTGCTACTGCTGTTTGGCCCTCTTCCCCCTTAGTGACATCATCAACAAAACGGGACAGTAGGCCATGAACACTCTCTTGTGTGATAACCAGATTACTCAGTTGTCCTTCCATAATTTCAGTTCTTGTATCAACTGCAGTAATCCTTGATTGCAAAGTTTGTTCCAGTAGATTGATCCTCTCAGTAAGCTTAGGATCCAATCCAGCAGGTTGAGATGTTCCAACAGCCTCAGTAGGCTTAGGAGTTTCAGCAAGTTTATCAAGTTTTTGATGGATAGAAGCAAGTTGGTCTTTCAAAAACTTCTCTTTCAGTGTATTTCTTTGCTTGATTCCCCTCACATCTAGCATCATATCATTAACAACATTTTGAGTAGATGTGAAATTTTAAGCAATTGTTTCTGTAAATAGTCTGTTGTCATTCACCAGCTTCATCAGTTCCTCAAATCTTTGTTCTTTTCTATCCAGTTGAGTTCTTAATTGTTGCATGTCATTCCTGACAATCCTCAACTCATTCAACACTTCTACTGGTACTCCACCAGTCATTCTTCCATCAGTACCATCAGCAGGCTCCTCTATATTATATTGTTGCCTCTGATTGCTGATCACCACAGCATAACTCATATCCCTTCCAACAGGGTGTGGTCCTTGATACTCATCCAAAATAGGATCAATTGCAGGTTCTTCAATCACTGGTTCTTCATCAGTTGACCCTTCAATCTGAAATTCTTCATCACTGTAGTCATAGTCCAACATCTGTTCTTCATCATTAACTGCTTGAGCTGGCCGACTATCTTTCCCTACTGGTGGCCTTGTCTCCGTAGAGGCTCCACTGGCAGACCTCTTCAACAACTACAGCAGGGGTTTCCTCCAAACCCAAAGATTGTTCCAACCTGTGTCCAGGTGCTGTTTGCAACTCAGCAACATGTACCTCCTGTTCCAACCTTTGCTCAGGTGCTGTTTGAACCTCAGCAACCTGAACCTCCTGTTCCACTCTTTGAGGATTGAATACAGCCTCATTATCCACTTGGAATCCTTCAGCATGACCAATTTTTGTTAGGATAAAGGCAGTTTTGGATAAGGTCCCCTCAGTGTCAATCCAGTCTTGATATTGAATTGATTCCTCTGAACTAGCACTAGGTTCACTGTGGTCAGTAACCCTCTCATCACTTGACTCCACAGTCTGCTGATCATCAACATGCTCAGCAGGTTCTTCAATAAACATAACATCAATCTCACCAACCATCTTATTTGCACCACCATCTATTCCTTCATTGATTTGTGCCTCAATATCATCAATGGTGAGATTTTCCAAATCCTCATTCATTTGTCCAGTCTGTTGTCTATCAGTAGACTGTCCTACATTAGGATCAATCAACATAGCAGTACCACTGGTTCCTCCTGCACCAGATGGAAAATCACCTCTAGAGTCAGATGAAGATGAATCATCATCATCATCATCTCTTGGATCCCTGAACTTGATACCCTCCTCTTTCTGTTGATCTTCAAAAAGATCCATCAATCTTGATTGCAGCACAGTGGTATCAATCAGATCCAACAAATTTTCAACTCCCAACTTGTCAAAAGCCCACTCCTCAAAATCAGTCATAGGTTCTGCAGCTAGCTTTTGCTTATTGTAAAAACCAAACTTCCATTGAAAATAATCAGCTACCTGCTGAAGTTTGGGATCAACAAAATCATCCTTCTTCTTCTTCACATGTCTCTCAAAAGGCATAAAAGACCTCCCAGGAGCTGCTGTTCGAGCAGACTTGATTACCTCCAAAGGTCCCAACAAGCAAACTCAAAGTTTCTTCAATAGATGCATGAAGGTCGAGAGGTTGGTCGATTGGATATTGGTCCCCACTACCTCCATTTGCACAACACTTGGTTCCCCGACTTATATGCTCATCGCCAGGTTAACAGTGACTGTTCTTCTTCCCCGAACTATTGCGAGAATTGCGGGGTCTTGAACCAATGTTTCACTCACCACAGCAGATTGTTGATTCGGTGGTTTGTTGTGGTTCTTCTACAAGTTGCTCAACAACAACTTGTGCGGCCGATAGATTCAACAACAACAAGAGGCTCAGTGCAAAGCAGATCTTCAGTGTTCTACAATGCATTGCTCAACAACAACTCATTTCACTTCGATAGGCTCACCGCTTTAGCAGTGAGGATTCAACAACATCGACAATGAGTTCATCTCGTAGTTTGTTGTGATCTCAAAGAGTTGCTCAAGAACAACCCTCTGCATCCTCGTGAGGCTTGATAATAGTCAATGGCTCGGCATCAATAGCCTCTCCTACTGCTTCTACTTCTTCTTCTACTGCTTCTTCTTCTTCTTGTGCCCTTTGAGCCTCCAAGTTTCTTAATTGTTTCCCCTTTCCATGTTTCTTTTTGTGAATAATCTCTTTCCTTCTCTTGGAAAGTGGCTCATCATCAATTTCAGCCATAGTAGGCTTCCTCTTTCTATTGGCTTCTTTCTGTTGTTCCCTCAAAATTTCAACAACAGTTTTTCTAGCAAATACAAGAGGTCGATAAGCTCAACTTTTGCACACTCAGCAGACTCAAGCGATCTGTCTTTGTTTGCTTCCTTGTCCTTTTAGGCTTTAACATCTCTGTTTTCTTTCTTGTGTCAGCAGCCATTCTCTTCTCAGTAACCTTCTTTGGTGCAGCAGGTTTAACAGATTTCTTAACAGTTTGCTTGACCTGCTAACCACCAGCATGGCTAAATTGCAATTTTAGTCCTGTAACTGGATGCGTTTTCGATTTTGGTCCTATTTTTTCTCCGGTGACGACTTTAGTCCTATAAGTGGTCGATTTTTTACAAAAATAATCCTAAAGGACGGAAAATGCTGATTGTGCATATTTTCCGGCCAAAATTTATGCCACATCATCAGTAATTGCCACATCAATATTCTAATTAAAAAAATAAAATACCAACTCAGCATATACTATATTTATTAAATACATAAATATATTATACATTAGTATATCAAATTCCAATAAATCCAAAAGCCTCCTTCTTTAATCCCTCGCCTCTCTTGCCGATCTCAAGAAATTTCCCTTCATCCTCATCTGTCAATTTCTTGAGATCCGATTCGAAAGTTCTAGATGACAAAGAATATCTAAAGCTTCATCCTTTGCAATTTTCAAATCAGCATTTTCATTTTCATTATCCGAAACGATGCGTTTCTCTTCAATACTGAAGCTAGAAATTCAACCCCACCAAAGATCGACTAAGCATTTTTTGTTACTCCGCTTATGTGAGAAATCGACTTGAGCTTCGCAAGCATTGAACCTGGATTTTGGTGACTTCTTGGATTCATTAAAGAGTTTGAGAATCTGGGTTTCTCTTACCGGAGGGCTAGGAGTCGGGATCCGATCGATCCCATTGCCGGAATCGATGATGCACCATGATCGTATAAGTCGCCGGAGGGTATGGTTCGGGTGAGATCGGTGCCGGATAAATCTGTTTGGTGACCGGACAGTGACATTATCTTGAAAGAATATAACCATTTTTCAATGCTTTCTATCATAAGTAATCCCGAAGCAACTATGATGGATCTTTCATTAGTTGCATTGAAATTGGGCATAGAAAATGCTCTTCGATTTCAATTTCACCCATTCTAATTGCAATCAAATTTCAGCTCCAAAATGTACTTAAAAACAGAATCAAACTTCTGAATTAGAAGGTTTTTTCCTACCATGGACAAAGAACGAAGCTTTTGGTTCAGATGAAGATGAACCTGTGATGAAGATGAAGATTTTGTGGGGAAGAGAAGAAGTGGGTTTGTCGGCAAGAGGGGGGCAGGGGATTAAAGAAGGAGGCTTTTGGATTTATTGGAATTTGGATATACTAATATATAATATATTAATGTATTTAATAAAAATAGTATATGCTGAGTTGGCATTTTATTTTTTAATTAGAATACTGATGTGGCAATTAATGATGATGTGGCATAAATTTTGGCCGGAAAATGTGCACAGTCAGCATTTTCCGGCCTTTAGGATTATTTTTGTAAAAAATGGACAACTTATAGGACTAAAGTCGTCACCGGAGAAAAAATAGGACCAAAATCGCAAAACCCGTCCAGTTACAGGACTAAAATTGCAATTTAGCCCCACCAGCATCACCATCTTCTCTATTATCATCACGATCAGCAGCTTCAGCAACACCTTCTTCATCATCATCCAGACCAGGGATAGCATAATCAATCTCTTTCTTGTATCTAGATTGATTAATCTTTTCAGGTGCTACATCAGGAATCTCCAAATGATTCAGCAGGGTCTGAATCATTAATCCTAAGGGTAAGGCCTTGGATTTCCTCTTTCCTTCTATTTCCTCTTTTGCAACCTTCTTCATGTAATGAATGAAAAACCCAGCCCAATCAAACTTCATACTTCTGCAAATAATCAAAAGAGAGTGACTCTATCTTTGGTCCTGATAGGGTATCCATACTTCCAACCAGCCCTAGTATATTCTTTGCAATGATTTTGCTCAGCAGGTTGTACTCATTCCCAATGTGTCTAACATTAATGCCTGGAATTGATTTGGTGTCTTTATTTGTCTTGATTTTATTAGCAAAATCCGTCTTGGACAATCCCATTTCCTCGTGGATTTCTTGGACCATCTACTACTTCTTCAAAACCAAAACTTCCCTCAGTAGACTTGGGGAAACCTCAATCTCTGGGCATTTACTGATTGTTTTGAATGCCTCTCTGTTCTTCTTTTATCACAATGTTCTTCCAAAAGCTCACAACATTTGTATATGAGATTGTTTCCAGTCTTATGTTAAGCACATTCTCTAGACCTTCATACCTCCTTATTCTTCGACCAATGTTGATTGCTAGTTCAGTTTTATTAGCATCAACAACAAATCCTCTAACACTTTTGCTTATTCCAATCTGAACATCAATATTTTCCGCCATTGTTATAAGAAATATAAGATGAAGAAGATAGATTGTAAATCTGTGTTCACACAGTGTAAAAATAGAGAGTATAGATCTGAGATTTTGCAAGTAAAGAATATCTGCTGTGATAGGTCTGTATAAATAGACAGGGAGAGGTTGTAACTGTCAGTGCACGTACATCCACATTAACCACGATTAATCTGAGTAAATGCTGACTTGACACGTGGCCCCTTACATCTTCATAACGTTTGTAACCATTGGATCATGTTAACTGCGGTTATAAAAGATAGAATAAATATCCCGCCAATCTGCTTTTTGACTTTAATAAGTTTGACTTTGTAACGTTCCATTCAAAGCAGGTTGTCCTCAAGAGGTTGGCTCAAAGATCTGGCGATAAAGATTCTTCAAAGACTCTCACGACATAGTAACTCTGCGATCCTTGATTTCTTCTTGTCTTGTTCAATTGATAACACAAGATGAAGTTTAATACCAATGATCGATCCGTCAAGTGAGCTCACCCAACATGACAAAGACCAATCCCCTTGGCAACCTCATTTGCTCAATTGTCCAAACATAAGTACATGGAATTGTTGATACCAATGACTAATATGCTAAGTGAGCTCACCCAACATTGCAAAGACTAATTCCCTTGGTGAATTCCAGTACGCTGCTGATTATCAGTCAACTTTGATAATTCCAAGTTCAGTCCTTAGTTTAGCAAATCTTTCACTATCAAGTGGTTTAGTGAAAATATCAGCATGTTGATCTTCAGTAGGGATATACAGAACCACCACATCCTTCTTTTAAACATGATCTATTATAAAATGATGTCTCACATCAATGTGCTTGGTTCTAGACTGCAAAACAGGATTTTCAGTGATTGCAATTGCACTTGTGTTGTCACACATAATTGGAATTTCTTTCTCCTCAATTCCATAATCCCTTAATTGTTGTCTTAGCCAAAGTACTTGTGCATAGCAACTTCCAGCAGCAATGTATTCAGCTTCAACAGTGGAAGTTGATATTGAGTTCTGTTTCTTGCTAAACCAGGAAACTAGTCTAATTCCCATTAACTGACAGGTTCCTATGGTGCTTTTTCTATCAATCTTGCATCCAGCATAATCAGAATCTGAGTAGGATATAACTTTGAAGCTTCCATCCTTGGAATACCATTTCCCTACTCCCAAAGTCTCTTTTAGATACTTGAGAACTCTCTTGACTGCACCTATGTGACTTTCTTTAGGTTTAGATTGAAACCTTGCACAAACACCTACAAAGATAGGATATATCAGTCTCTTTGGCGAAGAAGATACTGCAGATCGCCTATCATCCATCAGTATAAGGTCCGATCAACATCTTTGCCTTCTTTATCTTCATCCAATCGATATTTGTACTCATAGGAGTTGATATCCTGGTACTATTTTCCATACCAAACTTCTTCAAAGACTCCTTGGTGTACTTGGTTTGATGAATGAAGATTCCATCTTTCATCCATTTAACTTGCAATCCCAAAAAGTAGTTCATTTCTCCCATCATACTCATTTGGAATTTGCTCTTCATTAGATTTGCAAACTTTTCACATAGCAATTCATTTTCGTAACCAAAGATTATGTCATCAACATAAATCTGTATCAAATAGTCTTCGTCCTTTTCATTGATTCTGAAAAGAGTCTTACCAATGGTGCCTTTTGTAAAGCCATTGTCCACCAAGAATTGAGATAGTCTCATACCATGCTCTTGGTGCTTGTTTCAAGCCATAAAGTGCTTTATTGAGTCTATACACTTTATCATCTTGATCTTTAACTTCAAATCCAGGAGGTTTCTGAACATACACTTCCTCCTTTAGAATGCCATTCAAAAATGCACTTTTGACATCCATTTGATATACCTTGAAGTTTTTAAATGCAGCATGTGCTAGGAATAATCTGATAGCTTCCAATCTTGCAACAGGTTCATAAGTTTCATCAAAATCTATTCCTTCAGATTGAGAATAGCTTTTTGCAACTATTCTGGCCTTATTCCTCACAATGGTACCAGATTCAACAAGTTTGTTTCTGTATACCCATTTAGTACCAATGATATTTGCATGACTAGGCCTTTCAACTAGTGTCCAAACTTGATTTATTTCAAATTCATTTAACTCTTCTTGCATAGCAATTATCCAATCTGGATCTGAAATTGCTTCTTCAACAACTTTAGGTTCAACTTGAGATAGAAAACAAGTAAACATTGCTTATAATTGTCTTCTAGTCCTCACACCTTGCTGTACATTTCCAATAACTTGTTCAGCAGGGTGATTCCTTAACCATTGTGGATTCTGGTTAGTTTGATTTTCAAGAACCTCATCTTCAGTAGGGTCTGTTGTTGCTTCTTCAAAACGAGGTTCATCAGATGCTTAAATTGCTTCAGTTGTTGCATCAGTAGTATCACCAGCAGGGTGTTCAGCAGGGGTAGTGTCAGAAAATTTTAAGTCATTAATCCTTTCCAAGACTTCAACACAATCTGGATCAGTGACTTGTAGTTTCTCAGCAGGTTCACAACCTTCATCTTCCATACCAGTGAACTTAGGTTCATCAAACACAACATGTATAGTTTCTTCATATTTTAGTGACCTTTTGTTCAGTACCCTGAATGCCTTGCTGACTGAAGAGTATCCCAAGAAGATTCCTTCATCTGATTTAGGTTTGAATGTCTTCAAATGCTCCTTATGATTCAAGATAAAACATCTACTTCCAAATGGATGGAAATAGGATATATTTGGTTTCCTTCCATTCCAAATCTCATAAGGTGTCTTCAGCAGCTTCTTGTTCACTGAGGTTCTGTTTTGTGTATAGCATGATGTATTAACTGCTTCAGCCCAGTACCTTTTAGGCAGCAATGCTTCACAAATTATTGTTCTTCCTGCTTCCTTTAAGGTCCTGTTTCTTCTTTCAAAGAACCCCATTTTCTTTGAGGTGTGTAAAGAAATGACAAGTTGGTGTAGTACACCATTACATCGCTCTGATATTCTCTTATAACTTTATTGAGAAACTCAGTACTTTGTCCGATCTTATCTTTACTACTGTCAAACTTTTCTCATTTTGTAATCTCTTCAAAAGATCAGGCATCATCTTGAGTGTTTCACTTTTCTTGTTCATAAATATCACCCAAGTGTATCTAGAGTGATCATCCACAACCACTAAGGTGTATTTTTTTCCTGTAACACTTGTAGGTGTACCTGGTCCAAATAGATCCATATGCATCAGCTCCAAGACTCTATTAGTTGAATGCTTAGTCTTTGATTTGAAGCTTGATTTAGTCTGTTTACCTTGCTGACATGCATCACATATAGTATCTTTCTTGAATGTGATCTCAGGTAAACCAATCACCAGTTTCTTCTTCACCAACTGATTGATGTCATCAAAATTTAAGTGATTCAACTTTTTGTGCCATAACCAATTGAGTTCTTACTTGGTATGCACAATCAGACAGGTTTCTGAAACTGCAGTAGACCAATCCACAACATACATGTTTTGTTGTCTTCTACCAGCCAATACAACTTGATCTCCTCTTTCACTAATGACAAGATCTGATTGTTTTTGTCAAAAGTGACTTTGTATCCCATGTCACGTAATTGTCCGATTGCTCGGCAAGTTGTAGTCCGATCCTTCCACATAAGCAACATTCGTGATTGTAAGTCCATTCCTCACAAGTATGCCATATCCTCTTGTATATCCAGGTGTATTTTTGTTGCCAAAATTCACCCTTGGGCCATCCTTTGTCACAAAATCTGACAAACAGTGCTTGTTCTTTGTCATATGTCTGGAACATCCACTGTCAAAGTACCAGTCACCCTACAAAACAAAGTTAATACATTTTAGGTACCCAAACCTGTTTGGGTCCATAATGGTCAGTGGTAAGCATGACCCCTGGGATGTTTCCATAAGGTCTTCTCCTAAAAGTGTCATACTTTGGTACATACATGTATTCCACAAATCCATAGGTTCTAACAGTAGATTGTGTAGGATTCACACATGTTTTCTGGCCTTTTGGTTTGTAATGCTGTTTGAAGTGACTTTTGTTGTTAGAAGCATTAGCATAACCATTAGTTTGATGTCTGTTAGGAACAACCTGTAGTATGGAGTCTCTTTGAGGTCTTGTGTAAGTCCTCTTGATCCCATTGCTTAGGTTTTACCCTAGCAAAGATGGTTATTCTTACTGTTTCTAGCATTAGATACAGGAATATTCCAATCATCATCAGTAAGGAACATTCTACCTTCCCCCTGAGATAAGTATCCTTTGAATGATTAACATTTTTGGGTTTAGGATTCTTATCCTTGGAATATTTCTGTTTCTTACCCTTCCGTGGTCCAGCAGACTTGGTAGCAGGTCTGCTATCAGCAGGTTTAGAAGGCACATCAGTCCGATTTTTGGATTTGTTCCTTTTATTAGGAGCTATTGACTTTTTTGACTTATGATTTTGCTTTCTTGAAGCATTCTCAGTAGGTTTCACTGCCTCAGCAACCTTACTGGGAGTTGAATCTTGTGCAGGTACAAACTTAAGACCAATTCTGGCACTAGGTTCAATAGCCTTACTGGATCCACTCTTTTTGGATTGTTGAGTCCCAAATCCAAGACATGTTCTATCACCATAAGGATTTCCAGATTTGTATTCAGTAGAGGAACAAGATGGATCAGCAGATTCAGAGGCTCTTTGGATGTTCAAAGAGAGCTTATCCGATTCTCGTCCAACATCTTTTTCCTTACCTTTGAGAACCCTTAATTCAGCATTCAATCTTTCAAGTTCTACTTGAAGAGCTTCTTTTTCAGCCTTCACAATCTCATAACCAGATTGTATTTTCCTCAGTTGATTGAGGATGGCATCCAAAGCTTCTTCATTGTAAGAGTTTCTAGGATTTGAACCACAAGTTGATTCACAATCACTTCCAAGCAGGAGTGTTAATTGATACTGAGATTGTATATACCCTCCTCTATCTCATCCATATTAGCCATTAATGCATAATCTTCCAATTCAGCAACCAATGGTGTGTCATCTGATTCATTTCCCTTTTCAGATTCCACTTCATACCCTGATTCATCTTCAGCAACCATAGCTTTCTTTCCATATCTTCTTTGTTGTCTTTTGGTCTTGATGAGTGCAGACGATCAGTCCGATATGCCCAGACTTTTTGCAATTGAAGCACTGAGATAATCAAAGTTCCTTACTTTGTTTTAACTCAAGACATTGAGTTTGAAGTGTCTGGTTTCTTGCAATGAAAACATAGATAATCATTGTCTTTCTTTGGTTCTTCTTTCTTCCTTTCACTGAATTTCTTGTTGAAATTCCTTGGAGAACCATTTCCACCTTTCATTATTCTGATCTTCTTGCTCAGTAGTGCAATCTACTCTTGCATCTCATCCAGTAAGTCATCTTTAGCTTCTGATGCTTCTTCTTGATGTGAGGCAGCTAGTACTGTAGTTTTTGGCTCTTCCTTTTCAGTAGCAGGTGAGAACTTCTTTTTGAATTCATATGCCTTAAGATCTGAGAATAACTTGAATGTATCCTCTTCATGCAATCTTCTCATTTCTTCTATGGCTGTCACCTTCATCTTCCATTCATCAGTAGCAGGTAAAGCTTCCAAGATGTTTGTGTGGATTTCTTCTTTTGGGTAAATGAAACTCCGCAGGGTGAGTTCATCCAGAATTGCATTGAACCTAGATTCCATTTGTTCAATGGTTTCATTTGGTTTCATTTCAAACTTTTGGAACTTCTTCTTTGCCACACTGATTTTATTCTGCTTGATTTCATCAGTGCCTTCACAGATCAACTGTATTTTATCCCAAAGTTCTTTAGCTATTTTGCAACCTTTAACCTTCATGTACATATTGCTATCCAAGGTTCTATAAATGATATCAATAGCAATATTGTTGAGGTTTGCTCTCTTCCTATCTTCAGCATTCCATTCTCTTTTTGGTTTTGGAATGTACTGAGTCTCATCTCCCACTGTTACAGCTTTGACAATCTCCAGTGGTCCATCTATTAGCACATCCTTCATTTCATCATGAGTTGCAGCAAGGTAAGCCTGCATTCGACGTTTATATTCATCAAATCTATCTAGAGAACACATCAGCATAGTTCTAGCATATTGGTTGTTATCCATGATGCAAGTCTTTGAAAATTAGTGAGATTCACAAGATAACTGACTTAAGAGCACAAGATAACTGACTTACAGAAACTGAGATTCACAAGATAACTGACTTAAGAGCACACCAACAGAAACTAAAGAAGGTAAGTTCGTTGAGGGACATAGACTCAAATGTCTTATCTAGAAGACTGAAGAACTGAGGGTTCAAACTCAGTTATTGAAGACTGAAGAACTGAGGGTTCAAACTCAGTTGTTGATGATTGAAGAACTGAGGGTTCAAACTAAGTTTATGAAGACTATGTCGAGACTATAAAGTAAGACTTATTGCAAAATTGTGATGACCTAAACTGACTTTATGGATCTTTATAAAGACCTAAGAATCATAAGGACAATGATATCTTAGATGATTAATTTGAATGGTGTACTCTGATTTAAATGAAATATAATCACATGAAGAATAGATGATACTAACCGAACTTTGTAGGATCGTTGATTAAAGCACAGCAAACGATTCGGCTTTGAAAAGTATATTTTTTATGGCTTTTTGAATATATATAACAAAAATAACAAAAGGATATGTAAATACTCCATCTCAGAATATTTACTACGATGATCCCAACTCAGGAACACCAACCGATTACCCCGTCTCAGGATAATCGAATGAACCCAATCACTGGAAGTTCTTAAAATAAAACATAGTGTTTTTTCAATTCCAAAAAAGGTCCCCTTACAATTCAGCCAACAATGAGAATAAATAGGAAAATGCACGCCTTAACCTAGCTATATGGCGCCAATTTGGGCTATTAGGCCTGATTATTAATTCTACTAATTCTACTAATTAAAAGCCCACATGGCTGATTATTAAAATAAAAGAAATAAATGTCCATAAAATAAAATGAAATAAGCAAAGCATCTTGGGCCTTTTGTTATTGGATCTCCTCTTGAATTGGGCTACATAATTCCCTCCCGCTTCAAAAGGATTCGTCCTCGAATCAACCCGGATCGAACACGAATATCTTGCTTCCACGCTTCCAATCACTCACATCGAAAGTGAAAATCAGCGTACCCCAACAAAATGGAACAGTCATAGAGTAGAAATCAACAATAACAAAATTGAAAGGTGTACGGTACAAAAAAGAGTATGAAAAAAAACGTTTGTAATTCTCTTTGAAGTACTGATGTCATATCGACCAGAACGATAAATAAGACACGGCGGCGCAAACGGCAAGCAAAACAGAGGCCAGAATGGCCTTGTACAAGGAATAAAAAATCACACTGTTAAGTACTCTATGGGTACGAAAAAAATTACGAAAAAAAACGTTTGCAATTCTCTTTGAAGTACTGATGTGATATCGCCCAGAACGATAAATAAGGCACGCCGGCGCAAACGGCAAGCAAAACAGAGGCCAGAATTGCCTTGTACAAGGAATCAAAAATCACACAGTTCTTTGAAGTACTGATGTGATATCGACCAGAACGATAAATAAGGCACGCCGGCGCAAACGGCAAGCAAAACGGAGGCCAGAATGGCCTTGTACAAGGAATCAAAAATCACACAGTTAAGTACTCTATGGGTACGAAAAAAGTACGAAATTTTTTTTTGTAATTCTCTTTGAAGTACTGATGTGGTATCGACCAGAACGATAAAGAAGGTATGCCGGCGCAAACGGAAAGCAAAACGGAGGTCAGAATGGCCTTTTACAAGGAATCAAAAATCACACCGTTAAGTACTCTATGGGTACAAAAAAGAGTACGAAAAAAACGTTTGTAATTCTCTTTGAAAATCTTGATCCGATATCGACTAACGATAAATAAGGCATGCCGTATAACGGCGGCAAGCAAAACGGAGGCGAATGGCCTTGTACAAGGAATCAAAAATCACACCGTTAAGTACTCTATGGGTACAAAAAAGAGTACGAAAAAAAACGTTTGTAATTCTCTTTGAAGTACTGATGTCATATCGACCAGAACGATAAATAAGACACGGCGGCGCAAACGGCTAGCAAAACGGAGGCCAGAATTGCCTTGTACAAGGAATCAAAAATCACACAATTAAGTACTCTATGGGTACGGAAAAAAGTACGAAAAAAAATGTTTGCAATTCTCTTTGAAGTACTGATGTGATATCGACCAGAACAATAAATAATGCACGGCGGCGCAAACGGCAAGCAAAACGGAGAAAAGAATGGCCTTGTACAAGGAATCAAAAATCACATAGTTAAGTATTCTATGGGTATGAAAAAAATTACGAAAAAAAATGTTTGTAATTCTCTTTGAAGTACTGATGTGGTATCGACCAGAATGTTAAATAAGGCACGCCGGCGCAAAAGGCAAGCAAAACGGAGGTCAGAATGGCCTTGTACAAGGAATCAAAAATCACACCGTTAAGTACAATATGGGTACGAAACAAAGTACGAAAAAACGTATGTAATTCTCTTTGAAGCACTAATGTGAGATCGACCAGAACGATAAATAAGGCACGCCGGCGCAAACGGTAAGCAAAACGGAGGCCAGAATGGCCATGTATAAGGAATCAAAAATCATACCGTTAAGTACTCTATGGGTACAAAAAAGAGTACGAAAAAAAACGTTTGAAATTCTCTTTGAAGTACTGATGTCATATCGACCAGAACGATAAATAAGACACGGCGGCGCAAACGGCAAGCAAAACGGAGGCCAGAATGGCCTTGTACAAGGAATCAAAAGTCACACAGTTAAGTACTCTATGGGTACGAAAAAAAGTACGAAAAAAAACGTTTGCAATTCTCTTTGAAGTACTAATGAGATATCGACTAGAACGATAAACAAGGCACGCCGGCGCAAACGTAAAGCAAAACGGAGGCCAGAATGGCCATGTACAAGGAATCAAAAATCACACCGTTAAGTACTCTATGGGTACAAAAAAGAGTACGAAAAAAAAGTTTGTAATTCTCTTTGAAGTACTGATGTGGTATCGACCAGAACGATAAATAAGGTACGCCGGCGCAAACGGAAAGCAAAACGGAGGTCAGAATGGCCTTTTACAAGGAATCAAAAATCACACCGTTAAGTACTCTATGGGTACAAAAAAGAGTACGAAAAAAAACGTTTGTAATTCTCTTGAAATCTCGATCGATATCGACGAGCGATAAATAAGGCATGCCGGCGCAAACGGCAAGCAAAACGGAGGCCAGAATGGCCTTGTACAAGGAATCAAAAAACACACCGTTAAGTACTCTATGGGTACAAAAAAGTGTACGAAAAAAAACGTTTGTAATTCTCTTTGAAGTACTGATGTCATATCGACCAGAACGATAAATAAGACACGGCGGCGCAAACGGCAAGCAAAACGGAGGCCAGAATGGCCTTGTACAAGGAATCAAAAATCACCGCGATTAAGTACTCATGGGTACGAAAAAAGTACGAAAAAAAACGTTTGCAATTCTCTTTGAATTACTGATGTGATATCGACCAGAACGATAAATAAGGCACGCCGGCGCAAACGGCAAGCAAAACGGAGGCCAAAATGGCCATGTACAAGGAATCAAAAATCACACCGTTAAGTACTCTATGGGTAGAAAAAAGAGTACGAAAAAAAAACGTTTGTAATTCTCTTTGAAGTACTGATTTGATATCGACCAGAACGATAAATAAGGCATGCCGGGGCAAACGGAAACATAACGGAGGCCAGAATGGCCTTGTACAATGAATCAAAAATCACACCGTTAAGTACTCTATGGGTACAAAAAGAGTACGAAAAAAAACATTTGTAATTCTCTTTGAAATCGGCGATGTCATATCGACTTAGCGATAAATAAGACACGGCGGCGCAAACGGCAAGCAAAACGGAGGCCAGAATGGCCTTGTACATGGAATCAAAAATCACACAGTTAAGTACTCTATGGGTACGAAAAATAGTACGAAAAACAACGTTTGCAATTCTCTTTGAAGTACTGATGTGATATCGCCCAGAACGATAAATAAGGCACGCTGGCGCAAACGGCAAGCAAAACGGAGGCCATAATTGCCTTGTACAAGGAATCAAAAATGACACAGTTAAGTACTTTATGGGTACGAAAAAAGTACAAAAAAACGTTTGCAATTCTCTTTGAAATAATCGATGTGATATCGACTTAACGATAAATAAGGCACGCCGGCGCAAACGGCAAGCAAAGCGGAGGCGAATGGCCATGTACAAGGAATCAAAACTCACACCGTTAAGTACTCTATGGGTACAAAAAGAGTACTGAAAAAACGCTTGTAATTCTCTTTGAAGCATCGATCCGATATCGACGAGCGATAAATAGGCATGCCGCGCAAACGGAAACAAAACGGAGGCGTAATGGCCTTGTAGAAGGAATCAAAAATCACACCGTTAAGTACTCTATGGGTACAAAAAGAGTATGAAAAACGTTTGTAATTCTCTTTTGAAAATCTTGATGTGATATCGACGAACAATAAATAAGGCACGCCAAGTAAACGGCAAGCAAAACGGAGGCTAGAATGGCCTTGTACAAGGAATCAAAAATCACACCGTTAAGTACTCTATGGGTACCAAAAAGAGTACGATCAAAAACGTTTGTAATTCTCTTTGAAGTACTGATGTGAAATCGACCAGAACGATAAATATGGCACGCCGGCGCAAACGGCAAGCAAAACGGAGGCCAGAATGGCCTTGTACAAGGTATCAAAAATCACACCGTTAAGTACTCTATGGGTACAAAAAAAAGTATGAAAAAAATGTTTGTAATTCTCTTTGAAGTACTGACGTGATATCGACCAGAACGATAAATAAGGCACGCCGGCGCAAACGGCAAGCAAAACGGAGTCCAGAATGGCTTTGTACAAGGAATCAAAATTCACACCGTTAAGTACTCAAAAATCACACCGTTAAGTACTCTATGGGTACAAAAAAGAGTACGAAAAAAAACGTTTGTAATTCTCTTTGAAGTACTGATGTGATATCGACTAGAACGATAAATAAGGCACGCCGGAGCAAACGGCAAGCAAAACAGAGGCCAGAATGGCCTTGTACAAGGAATCAAAAATCACACCGTTAAGTACTCTATGGGTACAAAACAAAGTACGAAAAAACGTTTGTAATTCTCATTTAAGTACTGATGTGTTATCGACCAGAACGATAAATAAGGCACGCCGGCGTAAACGGCAAGCAAAACGGAGGCCAGAATGGCCTTGTACAAGGAATCAAAAATCACACCGTTAAGTACTCTATGGGTACAAAAAGAGTACGAAAAAACGTTTGTAATTCTCTTTGAAGTACTGATGTGATATCGACCAGAACGATAAATAAGGCACGCCGGCGCAAACGGCAAGCAAAACGGAGGCCAGAATGGCCTTGTACAAGGAATCAAAAATCACACAGTTAAGTACTCTATGGGTACGAAAAAAAGTACGAAAAAAACATTTGTAATTCTCTTTGAAATACTGATGTGATATCGACCAGAAAAATAAAGCACGCCGGCGCAATCGGCAAGCAAAACAGAGGCCAGAATGGCCTTGTACAAGGAATCAAAAATCACACCGTTAAGTACTCTATGGGTACGAAAAAAAGTACGAAAAAAACGTTTGCAATTCTCTTTGAAATACTGATGTGATATCGACCAGAACGATAAATAAGGCACGCCGGCGCAAACGGCAAGCAAAACGGAGTCCAGAATGGCTTTGTACAAGGAATTAAAATTCACATCGTTAAGTACTCAAAAATCACACCGTTAAGTACTCTATGGGTACAAAAAAGAGTACGAAAAAAAACGTTTGTAATTCTCTTTGAAGTACTGATGTGATATCGACCAGAACGATAAATAAGGCACGCCGGAGCAAACGGCAAGCAAAACAGAGGCCCGAATAGCCTTGTACGAGGAATCAAAAATCACACCGTTAAGTACTATATGGGTACAAAACAATGTACGAAAAAAAAATGTTTGTAATTCTCATTTAAGTACTGATGTGTTATCGACCAGAACGATAAATAAGGCACGCCGGCTCAAACGGCAAGCAAAACGGAGGCCAGAATGGCTTTGTACAAGGAATCAAAAATCACACCGTTAAGTACTCTATGGGTACAAAAAAGAGTACGAAAAAAACGTTTGTAATTCTCTTTGAAATAATCGATCTTATATCGACGTAACGATAAATAAGACACGCCGCGCAAACGGCAAGCAAAACGGAGGCCAGTAATGGCCTTGTACAAGGAATCAAAAATCACACAGTTAAGTACTCTATGGGTATGAAAAAAACATTTGTAATTCTCTTTGAAATACTGATGTGATATCGACCAGAACGATAAATAAGGCACGCCGGCGCAACGGCAAGCAAAACGGAGGCCATAATGGCCTTGTACAAGGAATCAAAAATCACACCGTTAAGTACTCTATGGGTATAAAAAAGAGTACGAAAAAAAATCGTTTGTAATTCTCTTTGAAGTACAGATGTGGTATCGACCAGAACGATAAATAAGGCACGCCGGCGCAAACGGCAAGCAAAACGGAGGCGTAATGGCCTTGTACAAGGAATCAAAATCACACGTTCAAAGTACTCTATGGGTACAAAAAAGTCTGAAAAAAGCGTTTGTAATTTCTTTGAAGAAATCTTGATGTGATATCGACTAGAACGATAAATAAGGCACGCCGCGTAAACGGAAAGCAAAGCGGAGGCGTAATGGCCTTTGTACAAGGAATCAAAATCACACCGTTAAGTACTCTATGGGTACAAAAAGAGTATGAAAAAAAACGTTTGTAATTCTCTTTGAAATAATCGATCCGATATCGACCAGAACGATAAATAAGGCACGCGGCGCAAACGGCAAGCAAAACGGAGGCCAGAATGGCCTTGTACAAGGAATCAAAAATCACACGCGTTAAAGTACTCTATGGGTACAAAAAAAGTCACGAACAATAAAAAAACGTTTGTAATTCTCTTTGGAAAATGCGATGTCATATCGACGAACAATAAATAAGGCACGCGCGCAAAGCGGCAAGCAAAACGGAGGCGAATAATGGCTTGTACAAGGAATCAAAAATCACACGATTAAGTATATGGGTGCGCAAAGCGGCAAAAACGGAGTATGAAAAAACGTTTGCAATTCTCTTTGAAATCTCGATGTGATATCACCCATAACGATAAATAAGGCACGCCGGCGCAAACGGCAAGCAAAACGGAGGCCAGAATTGCCTTGTACAAGGAATCAAAAACACGTTAATCACGCATGGGTACAAAAAAGTTCTTTGAAGTATCGATGTGATATCGACTTTAACGATAAATAAGTCACGGCGGCGCAAACGGCAAGCAAAACGGAGGCCAGAATGGCCTTGTACATGGAATCAAAAATCACACAGTTAAGTACTCTATGGGTACGAAAAAAAGTAAAAAAACGTTTGTAATTCTCTTTGAAATCTCGATGTGATATCGACGAGAACGATAAATAAGGCACGCGGCGCAAACGGAAAGCAAAACGGAGGCCAGAATGGCCTTTTACAAGGAATCAAAATCACACCGTTAAGTACTCTATGGGTACAAAAAAAGTATGAAAAAAACGTTTGTAATTCTCTTTGAAGTATTGATGTGATATCGACCAGAACGATAAATAAGGCACGCCGGCGCAAACGGCAAGCAAAACGGAGGCCAGAATGGCCTTGTACAAGGAATCAAAAATCACCGTTAAGTACTCTACCGTGATATTAAGTGCGTAAAAAAAAGTCTGAAAAAATGTTTGTAATTCTCTTTGAAGTACTGATGTGATATCGACCAGAACGATAAATAAGGCACGCGGCGCAAACGGCAAGCAAAACGGAGGCCAGAATGGCCTTGTACAAGGAATCAAAAATCACACCGTTAAGTACTCTATGGGTACAAAAAAAGTCTTTGAAAAAAACGATTTGTAATTTTCTTTGAAGTACTCGGAGGTGATGTGATATCGACGAACGATAAATAAGGCACGCCGGCGCAAACGGCAAGCAAAACGGAGGCCAGAATGGCCTTGTACAAGGAATCAAAAATCACACCGTTAAGTACTCTATGGGTACAAAAAAAGTACGAAAAAAACGTTTGTAATTCTCTTTGAAGTACTGATGTGATATCGACAGAACGATAAATAAGGCACGCCGGCGCAAACGGCAAGCAAAACGGAGGCGTAATGGCCTTGTACAAGGAATCAAAAATCACACCGTTAAGTACTCTATGGGTACAAAAAAAGTATGAAAAAAACATTTGTAATTCTCTTTGAAATACTGATGTGATATCGACCAGAACGATAAATAAGGCACGCCGCGTAAAGCGGCAAGCAAAGCGGAGGCCGAATGGCCTTGTACAAGGAATCAAAATCACACCGTTAAGTACTCTATGGGTACAAAAAAGTAGTATGAAAAAAAAACGTTTGTAATTCTCTTTGAAATCTCGATGTGATATCGACTAGACGATAAATAAGGCACGCCCGGCGCTAAACGGCAAGCAAAGCGGAGGCGAATGGCCTTGTACAAGGAATCAAAAATCACACCGTTAAGTACTCTATGGGTACAAAAAAAAGTATGAAAAAACGTTTGTAATTCTCTTTTGAAGTACTGATGTGATATCGACCATAACGATAAATAAGGCACGCCGGCGCAAACGGCAAGCAAAACGGAGGCCAGAATGGCCTTGTACAAGGAATCAAAAATCACACCGTTAAGTACTCTATGGGTACGAAAAAAAGTATGAAAAAAAACGTTTGTAATTCTCTTTGAAATACTGATGTGATATCGACCAGAACGATAAATAAGGCACGCCGGCGCAAACGGCAAGCAAAACGGAGGCCAGAATGGCCTTGTACAAGGAATCAAAAATCACACCGTTAAGTACTATATGGGTACAAAACATACGAAAAAAAATGTTTGTAATTCTCTTTGAAATACTGATGTGATATCGACCAGAACGATAAATAAGGCACGCCGGCACAAACGGCAAGCAAAACGGAGGCCAGAATGGCCTTGTACAAGGAATCAAAAATCACACAGTTAAGTACAAAAAAAGTACGAAAAAAATGTTTGTAATTCTCTTTGAAGTACTGATGTGATATCGACCAGAACGATAAATAAGGCACGCCGGCGCAAACGGCAAGCAAAACGGAGGCCAGAATGGCCTTGTACAAGGAATCAAAAATCACACAGTTAAGTACTCTATGGGTACGAAAAAAAGTATGAAAAAAAACGTTTGTAATTCTCTTTGAAGTACTGATGTGATATCGACCAGAACGATAAATAAGGCACGCCGGTACAAACGGCAAGCAAAACGGAGGCCAGAATGGCCTTGTACAAGGAATCAAAATCACACAGTTAAGTACTCTATGGGTACAAAAAAAAAGTACAAAAAAAGTTTGTAATTCTCTTTGAAGTACTGATGTGATATCGACCAGAACGATAAATAAGGCACGCCGGCGCAAACGGCAAGCAAAACGGAGGCCAGAATGGCCTTGTACAAGGAATCAAAATCACACCGTTAAGTACTCTATGGGTACAAAAAAGTAATGAAAAAACGTTTGTAATTCTCTTTGGAAATCTTGATGTGATATCGACTCGACGAACGATAAATAAGGCACGCCGGCGCAAACGGCAAGCAAAACGGAGGCCAGAATGGCCTTGTACAAGGAATCAAAATCACACCGTTAAGTACTCTCTGGGTACAAAAAAAGAGTACAAAAAAAAAACGTTTGTAATTCTCTTTGAAGTACTGATGTGATATCGACCAGAACGATAAATAAGGCACGCCGGCGCAAACGGCAAGCAAAACGGAGGCCAGAATGGCCTTGTACAAGGAATCAAAAATCACACCGTTTAAGTACTCTATGGGTACAAAAAAAGTACTGAAAAAAAAACGTTTGTAATTTTCTTTGAAATACTGATGTGATATCGACCATAACGATAAATAAGGCACGCCGGCGCAAACGGCAAGCAAAACGGAGGCCAGAATGGCCTTGTACAAGGAATCAAAAATCACACCGTTAAGTACTACTATGGGTACGAAAAAAAAGTCTGAAAAAACGCGTTTGTAATTCTCTTTGAAAATCGATGTGATATCGACGAAACGATAAATAAGGCACGCCGGCAATAAACGGCAAGCAAAACGGAGGCCAGAATGGCCTTGTACAAGGAATCAAAATCACACCGTTAAGTACTCTATGGGTACAAAAAAAAGTACAAAAAAACGTTTGTAATTCTCTTTGAATTACTGATGTGATATCGACCAGAACGATAAATAAGGCACGCCGGTATAAACGGCAAGCAAAACGGAGGCCAGAATGGCCTTGTACAAGGAATCAAAAATCACACAGTTAAGTACTCTATGGTACGTAAAAAAAGTACGAAAAAAAACGTTTGTAATTCTCTTTGAAATCTCGATGTGATATCGACTTAACGATAAATAAGGCACGCGGCGCAAACGGCAAGCAAAACGGAGGCCAGAATGGCCTTGTACAAGGAATCAAAAATCACACCGTTAAGTACTCTATGGGTACAAAAAAAGTATGAAAAAACGTTTGTAATTCTCTTTGAAATACTGATGTGATATCGACCAGAACGATAAATAAGGCACGCCGGCGTAAACGGCAAGCAAAACGGAGGCCAGAATGGCCTTGTACAAGGAATCAAAAATCACACCGTTAAGTACTCTATGGGTACAAAAAGAGTACGAAAAAAACGTTTGTAATTCTCTTTGAAATACTGATGTGATATCGACTAGAACGATAAATAAGGCACGCCGGTATAAACGGCAAGCAAAACGGAGGCCAGAATGGCCTTGTACAAGGAATCAAAAATCACACCGTTAAGTACTCTATGGGGTAAAAAAAGTATGAAAAAAACATTTGTAATTCTCTTTGAAGTACTGATGTGATATCGACCAGAACGATAAATAAGGCACGTAGGCGCAAACGGCAAGCAAAACGGAGGCTAGAATGGCCTTGTACAAGGAATCAAAAATCACACCGTTAAGTACTCTATGGGTACAAAAAAGTATGAAAAAAACGTTTGTAATTCTCTTTGAAGTACTGATGTGATATCGACCAGAACGATAAATAAGGCATGCCGGCGCAAACGGCAAGCAAAACGGAGGCCAGAATGGCCTTGTACAAGGAATCAAAAATCACACCGTTAAGTACTCTATGGGTACAAAAAAAGTATGAAAAAACGTTTGTAATTCTCTTTGAAAGTACTGATGTGATATCGACCAGAACGATAAATAAGGCACGCCGGCGCAAACGGCAAGCAAAACGGAGGCCATAATGGCCTTGTACAAAGAATCAAAATCACACGTTAAGTACTCTATGGGTACAAAAAAAGTATGAAAAAAATGTTTGTAATTCTCTTTGAAATACTGATGTGATATCGACCAGAACGATAAATAAGGCACGCCGGCGCAAACGGCAAGCAAAACGGAGGCCAGAATGGCCTTGTACAAGGAATCAAAAATCACACAGTTAAGTACTCTATGGGTACAAAAAAAGTACGAAAAAAAACGTTTGTAATTCTCTTTGAAGTACTGATGTGATATCGACCAGAACGATAAATAAGGCACGCCGGCGCAAACGGCAAGCAAAACGGAGGCCAGAATGGCCTTGTACAAGGAATCAAAAATCACACCGTTAAGTACTCTATGGGTACAAAAAAGTAAAAAAACGTTTGTAATTCTCTTTGAAGTACTGATGTGATATCGACCAGAACGATAAATAAGGCACGCCGGCGCAAACGGCAAGCAAAACGGAGGCTAGAATGGCCTTGTACAAGGAATCAAAAATCACACCGTTAAGTACTCTATGGGTGTACAAAAAAAAGTAAAAAAACGTTTGTAATTCTCTTTGAAGTACTGATGTGATATCGAACAGAACGATAAATAAGGCACGCCGGCGCAAACGGCAAGCAAAACGGAGGCCAGAATGGCCTTGTACAAGGAATCAAAATCACACCGTTTAGTACTCAAAAAATCATGGGTACAAAAAAATAAGTAGTACAAATGTGTACAAAAAAAAACGTTTGTAATTCTCTTTGAAGTACTGATGTGATATCGACCAGAACGATAAATAAGGCACGCCGGAGCAAACGGCAAGCAAAACGGAGGCGTAATGGCCTTGTACAAGGAATCAAAAATCACACCGTTAAGTACTCTATGGGTACAAAAAAAGTAAGAAAAAAAACGTTTGTAATTCTCTTTGAAGTACTGATGTGATATCGACCAGAACGATAAATAAGGCACGCCGGCGCAAACGGCAAGCAAAACGGAGGGCAGAATGGCCTTGTACAAGGAATCAAAAATCACACCGTTAAGTACTCTATGGGTACAAAAAAGAGTAAAAAAAAAAACGTTTGTAATTCTCTTTGAAGTACTGATGTGATATCGACTGAACGATAAATAAGGCACGCCGGTACAAACGGCAAGCAAAACGGAGGCCAGAATGGCCTTGTACAAGGAATCAAAAATCACACCGTTAAGTACTCTATGGGTACAAAAAAAAAGTACGAAAAAAAACATTTGTAATTCTCTTTGAAGTATTGATGTGATATCGACCAGAACGATAAATAAGGCACGCCGGCGCAAACGGCAAGCAAAACGGAGGCCAGAATGGCCTTGTACAAGGAATCAAAAATCACACCGTTAAGTACTTGTATGGGAGTGCGGAAAAAGTACCAAAAAAACGTTTGTAATTCTCTTTGAAGTACTGATGTGATATCGACCAGAACGATAAATAAGGCACGCCGGCGTAAACGGCAAGCAAAACGGAGGCCAGAATGGCCTTGTACAAGGAATCAAAAATCACACCGTTAAGTACTCTATGGGTACAAAAAGAGTACTGAAAAAAACTTTTGTAATTCTCTTTGAAATACTGATGTGATATCGACCAGAACGATAAATAAGGCACGCCGGCGTAAACGGCAAGCAAAAGCGGAGGCGAATGGCCTTGTACAAGGAATCAAAAATCACACCGTTAAGTACTCTATGGTAAAAAAGTAGTAAAAAAAACGTTTGTAATTCTCTTTGAAGTACTGATGTGATATCGACCAGAACGATAAATAAGGCACGCCGGCGCAAACGGCAAGCAAAACGGTGGCTAGAATGGCCTTGTACAAGGAATCAAAAATCACACCGTTAAGTACTCTATGGGTACAAAAAAAAGTACAAAAAAAAAACGTTTGTAATTCTCTTTGATGTACTGAAGTGATATCGACCAGAACGATAAATAAGGCATGCTGGCGCAAACGGCAAGCAAAACGGTGGCCAGAATGGCCTTGTACAAGGAATCAAAAATCACACCGTTAAGTACTCTATGGGTACAAAAAAAAACGTTTGTAATTGTCTTTGAAGTACTGATGTCATATCGACCAGAACGATAAATAAGGCATTCTGGCGCAAACGGCAAGCAAAACGGAGGCCAGAATGGCCTTGTACAAGGAATCAAAAATCAAACCGTTAAGTACTCTATGAGTACAAAAAAGAGTACGAAAAAAACCTTTGTAATTCTCTTTGAAGTACTGATGTGATATCGACCAGAACGATAAATAAGGCACGCCGGCGTAAACGGCAAGCAAAACGGAGGCCAGAATGGCCTTGTACAAGGAATCAAAAATCACACAGTTAAGTACTCTATAGGTACGAAAAAAAAGTACGAAAAAATGTTTGTAATTCTCTTTGAAGTACTGATGTGGTATCGACCAGAACGATAAATAAGGTACGCCGGCGCAAACGGCAAGCAAAACGGAGGTTAGAATGGACTTGTACAAGGAATCAAAAATCACACCGTTTAGTACTCTATGCGTACAAAAAAAAGTACGAAAAAAAAGCATTTGTAATTCTCTTTGAAGTACTGATGTGATATCGACCAGAACGACAAATAAGGCACGCCGGCGCAAACGGCAAGCAAAACGGAGGCCAGAATGGCCTTGTACAAGGAATCAAAAATCACACCGTTAAGTACTCTGGGTACGAAAAAAAGTCCGAAAAAAACCTTTGTAATTCTCTTTGGAAATCTTGATCGATATCGACGAGCGATAAATAAGGCATGCCAAGCGCAAATGGCAAAAGCAAAACGGAGGCCGAATGGCCTTGTACAAGGAATCAAAAATCACACCGTTAAGTACTCTATGGGTACAAAAAAAGTGTAAAAAAACATTTGTAATTGAATCATCGATGTGATATCGACGAACGATAAATAAAGCACGCCGCGCAAACGGCAAGCAAAACGGAGGCCAGAATGGCCTTGTACAAGGAATCAAAAATCACACAGTTAAGTACTCTATGGGTACAAAAAAAGTATGAAAAAAAAATGTTTGTAATTCTTTGAAGTACTGATGTGATATCGACCAGAACGATAAATAAGGCACGCCGGCGCAAACGGCAAGCAAAACGGAGGTCAGAATGGCCTTGTACAAAGAATCAAAATCACACCGTTAAGTACTCTATGGGTACAAAAAAGTATGAAAAAAACGTTTGTAATTTTCTTTGAAGTGATCTTGATGTGATATCGATTTAACGATAAATAAGGCACGCCGGCGCAAACGGCAAAGAAAACGGAGGCTAGAATGGCCTTGTACAAGGAATCAAAAATCACACCGTTAAGTACTCTATGGGTACAAAAAAGAGTAAAAAAACGTTTGTAATTCTCTTTGAAGTACTGACGTGATATCGACCAGAACGATAAATAAGGCACGCTGGCGCAAACGGCAAGCAAAACGGAGGCCAGAATGGCTTTGTACAAGGAATCAAAATCACACCGTTAAGTACTCAAAAATCACATGGGTACAAAAAAAAGTATGAAAAAAAGCGTTTGTAATTTTCTTTGAAATATTGATGTGATATCGACCAGAACGATAAATAAGGCACGCCGGCGCAAACGGCAAGCAAAACGGAGGCCAGAATGGCCTTGTACAAGGAATCAAAAATCACACCGTTAAGTACTCTATGGGTACAAAAAAAGTAAGAAAAAAAAGCGTTTGTAATTCTCTTTGAAGTACTGATGTGATATCGACCAGAACGATAAATAAGGCACG